>JAHDVE020007880.1:46748-83049 GCA_022606495.2 Halesus radiatus | reverse complement strand
GGACTCTTGTGCAGTTGGGACTTTTGTGCGGTATTCACATAGAAAAAATCATACATCATTTCGTACAAACTCTACTGTTAAGACCTGCACAAACTTAACCCCCCACGGACCCGGACACCCCTGCTAATTCACCAAACGAATCTAACCACTTGGTGAGACCTATGACAGAGGTGTGGTTATCCATTAAATGGTTTCCTGGGCAGCGGTACCTATACCTACCTCCTAGATCGAATCTACCAGGTTGAAAGCAGTTGGGACTCTTGTGCGGTTGGGACTCTTGTGCAATTGGGACTTTTGTGCGGAATTCGCATAGAAAAATCATATATCATTTCATGCAAACTCTACTATTAACACCTGGACAAATCTCACCTCCATGAACCCGGACACCCCTGCTAATCCACCAAACGAATCTAACCACTTGGTAAGACCTATGACAGAGGTGTTGGTTATCCATCAAATGGTTCCCTGGGCAGCGGTACCTACACCTACCTCCTAGATCGAATCTACCAGGTTGAAAGCAGTTGGGACTCTTGTGCGGTTGGGACTCTTGTGCGGTTGGGACTCTTGTGCAATTGGGACTTTTGTGCGGAATTCTCATAGAAAAATCAAATATCATTTCATACAAACTCTACTGTTAAGACGTGCACAAACTTAACCCCCATGAACCCGGCACCCCTACTAATTCACCAAACGAATCTAACCACTTGGTGAGACCTATGACAGAGGTGTGGTTATCCATTAAATGGTTCCCTTGGCAGCGGTACCTACACCTGCCTCCTAGATCGAATCTACCAGGTTTAAAGCAGTTGGGACTCTTGTGCAGTTGGGACTCTTGTGCAGTTAGGACTCTTTTGCAGTTGGGACTTTTGTGCGGAATTCTCATTGGAAAATCATATATCATTTCATACAAAGTCTACTGTTAAGACGTGCACAAACTTAACCCCCATGAACCCGAGCACCCCTGCTAAGGCACCAAACATAGCGAACCACTTGATGTGATTTATGGCAGAGGTGTTGGTTAACCATTAAATGATTCCCGGGGCAGCGGTACCTACACCTGCCTCCCTAATCAAATCTACCAGGTTAAAAACAGTTGGGACTCTTGTGCAGTTGGGACTCTTGTGCTGTTGGGACTTTTGTGCGGCATTCACATAGAAAAATCATACATCATTTCGTACAAACTCTACTGTTAAGACCTGCACAAACTTAACCCCCCACGGACCCGGACACCCCTGCTAAGTCACCAAACTTAGCAAACGACTTGGGGTGATCTATGGTATAGGGGATGCTTATCCATTAAATCCCGTGGCAGCGGTACCTACACCCGCCTTTCAAATTTAATTTCCCAGGATGAAAGCAGTTGGGACTCTTGTGCAGTTGGGGCTTTTGTGCGGAATTCTCATTGGAAAATCGTATATCATTTCATACAAACTCTACTGTTAAGACGTGCACAAACTTAACCCCCATGGACCCGGACACCCCTGCTAAGTCACCAAACTTTACAAACGACTTGGGGTGACCTATGGTAGAAGTGTTGCTTATCCATTAAATCCTGGGGCGGCGGTACCTACACCCGCCTTTCAAATTAAAAGTCCTAGGTTGAAAGCATTTGGGACTCTTGTGCGGTTGGGACTCTTGTGCGATTGGGACTCTTGTGCGGTATTCACATAGAAAAATCATACATCATTTCATACATACTCTACTGTTAAGACATGTACAAATCTCACCCGGATGAACCTGGGCACCCTGCTAAGTCACCAAACATAGCGAACCACTTGATGTGATTTATGGCAGAGGTGTTGGTTATCCATTAAATGGGTCCTGGGTGGCGGTGCCTACACCTGCCTCCGAAATTGAATCTCCCAAGTTAGAAGCAGTTGGGACTCTTGTGCGGTATTTGCAAAAAAATCGTCGAGGTAGTGTTATCCAGCGAATCGTTCCGGGGCGGCGGTACCCATACTCGCTAAGAACCAGATATACCAGTTGATAAGCAAAGCACTCTGATTTAAATCGTATCAACAAATGAGCACGGTGAAGGACCACGTGCACGCCTTCGATAAACAAAGCGTCTTGATTGGTTCATTCAAATCGGATCAACAAAGGGAAAAGTGTAAAATGTATATGTGATGGAAAAATGGGCGTGGTTTACAGCAAAATCTATGTGACGAAAGTTGATCTTTTGGATCAACGTTTATATGTCTGATTTGGTATTGGATCAACAAATTAGGGTGGATCAACAAATTCCTCCGGATCAACAAATTCCTGGCGTACCGTCGCGTCTGATCAACATAGTACGAGAGGGGATATCTATATATATATATATATATATATCTATATATATATATATATATATTATCCATTCCTACATTCATCCTTGTTCTTAACAAGAATGCTTGATTTCAACACTTTAGAAGCCCGATAACAAAATATTTTTAGGTAAACATTTTAAAAAGTTAATCCTTGTAACTGTATGTAATCCACCTATGTTGAAAGAGGTAAACTTACACGTTCCTTGCAAGTATACTCGTGGTAGATCCCATGCACTCTCTTATGCTCCGATAGCAAGAACTTCTGTTCACCAGAACACGCCAATCAGCAGAGCGATTCAACTGCTCAACGATGCTGCATTGACTGTTGACATTTTCAATATCACTTGCAGACAATTTTGTGACTATCTTTTGACCCATGTCACAAAATAGTTGTAAAACTGCCGCCATATCTTTTGATACTTTACCTGTCAACCTATCACTTGTTGCATGTTTGCTACAGATTAGCATCTTCAGTATTGTTAAAATCATTAATATACAAATGTTTACTTATTTGTACTATTTATTATTTCCAATACTTATCTATCTATGTATATTTTTACCATCTCTCATATATTGTAATGTATTTTAATCTCTAATATATTTTTACAACTGTTTTATGGAGACTGAAAAATAAATAAATAAATAATGAACTTTTGTATATAATGTTCTATGATTTGAATACTTACCTATTTATTTATTGAATATTCTTAAATCTAACCACATTCACTTATCAACCAATCTTTTCTCTATACAATCGTTTGTACAACTTCAAAACAATTTATTTTTTCCTTATTCTGTGATATTTACTCCAGCGCTATGAATCCTATAAACACCACTGGAGTGATACCCGTCTCCCCGTGGTTTTGGAAGTGACCCCATGCTCCCTGGATCAGCTCGACCCCGTCACCAACACCCCGCTGGCCAGCTACTGCTACTCGGAGATCGAGGGCATCATCAGCGTGCAGGACTATCCCGGGGGCTTCGTGATAGCCTGCGGGGGATTCAGCCGGCTACATCTGTTCGCAGCCACCAACCATAATGAAATCAAAAACAAGATTCTCGAAGCGGCCTCCAATACTCTGGGCATTGCAATCAAGGTCTTGCCTACTGCAATCACGTTGGAAGATTTTCAGAATCAACGGTTCGGAAAGTATAGGTACGTAAAAAAATTATTTTAACTACTATAATTTAATTTTAGCTGTAAGCTCCTTATCTTTGATTAATTTATATTACCCCATTTTAAGTCTATTTTCTATTAATCTACTCGGAACGAATAAAAATGGTTTATTCTGAGTAATCTCTCCTTTTTTGGAAAAACACCTTCTTTAAATAAAACCCATTCAAATAAAATATGTCATTTCAACACAGCAACAACAGCAACCTTTCAAATGAAACTATTTTTCATATATATTTGGGACCATACCTGTAAATTTGAGTATTGCCACAAGCAAGATAAATATACAATAAATTATAAAAAAATTAACATTAAGTTTGAAATAAACATCTCCTTTGTTGTGTTACAAGAAAATAAAATAAAAAGTTTTTTTGCTTTCCTGAAAAATTACACTTTTGTAGATAGTGTTGTTTGACATTAAACTTTCGATGTATACAAAAAAGAAAGTATGTTTTTACGATGCTCATCGGATACGCCGGTGTTCAACCCATTCAAATTTTGTGTGTCCGATAGGCAATCTCGGCGCACAAATGAGTACAATTGATTCATAAAACTTTTGAATATAAATTAGTATTTTCATTTATATTCAGTTATTTGCGCACTGTAACGAAAACCCAGTGCGCAAATGTTAAATTAAGGAATAAAATTATTATCGTTCCCTTTAATAAATTCACATTTACACCTTAAATTCCTACTTATTATATTTTCCATCCATGGGAACCAGACTTAATGCTTGTAACCTGATAAAAGTTGATAACACATAAATAGGAATATTTGAATATCCGGTGAAGTGTAATTTTATCCAGTACAAATATTTTAACTTTAATAAGGAACTCCAGTCGAATTTTAATATATTTTTTTATCAATAATGACATTCAAACTTAATTACTGGTATATTTCGTTTTTTTTTTCTAAAGTTTAGTTTTCATAATTAAAATAATATTCAAAGTTTCAATTTTTCAAAGCCCTCCAAAACTCTCCCAATGTATGGCCGGTCGGTTTTGATCAGTTTTGAGGTTAGAATGTCAGATGTCAAAACAAAGATTTGCTTTACCGCAGATAATTTTAAATTCTATTCGTAGTAAACTATAACTAAACATTAGTAATAAAATTATGTACATTTTTAGAAACTATAACTCTAAGAATAATAATAGTTTTAAGCATTAACATTATCAAATATCCATATTGACAATTGGTTTGCTCATGAATACTCTAAATTATTCCACTAATAATAGTTTTTTTATATTGAACAACAATTATAGAGCTTAAAGTAACCCAAATTAAGTTTAAATTTAGCCAAAACTAAAAAAAACACACGTTTAAAATACAAAACAATATCGAAAAATTAAAATGTCCATATTAATCGAAAACAGAATACGGACGTGACATCAGATGTTCTAAATACAATGGTACCAACATAACAAAGCTGTTTTGATGAGATGATTTTTTTTTCACATTGGAATAATGATTTATAAATTCTACATATATTATATATAATAAAAATTATACATTCAGAATTGGCATTTGATGATCTATATGAATACATATTTTTAAAGCAATTTACTGGAGTTCCTTATTGTGAATGCATACCTCACTTTCACATTCTATTACTGACTATAGGGTATCGCTTTAACATTCACACAATATATCGACACAACACTTTATACCTCTTGAGTGCTGCATGTCGATATGATATAGGATGGGCCATAGAAAATGTCCCGCAAACCTGGTCACAGCATGGGGAACACATGTCCCTATCACCTGCTCAAATTTTGAAATAACTTTTATTTATTTAAAAGTGATAATCAAATGTCTTAATAATACATATAATGATTTTATTTTTCCATCGATTATTGATACTGCCTACGAAATACAAAAAAATTAAATTAACGCACCAAGGGTTAACTTCTAGTGCTCTGAGATTCCCCATCGGATATGTAAAAGTTGGTTCTGTAAAAACATACTTTCTTTTCGTATATATGTAAAGGTGTTTTTTTTTAAGAGGTTTGGTTTTTAAACTGACAACACTGTTTCTACAGACTGTGAATATGACAGTTTACAGTTGATTTGTAGTCAGTACGTTTTGCCATTTCACCATGAATAGACTGACGTCAGAACAGCGCTTGCAAATTGTGCAAATTTATTTTGAAATCATGGTTCGGTTCGCCAAACTTATCGTGCACTACGTCCATTTTACGGTCGACATAATCGTCCATCTGAGCAAGTTATTCGGAAGGCCATGGATCGTTTTCGCACCACGTACACTTTAGTGGATAATACGCATCCACAAAGACGACAAACAG
The DNA here is from genome assembly GCA_022606495.2 of Halesus radiatus. Taxonomy (NCBI): domain Eukaryota; kingdom Metazoa; phylum Arthropoda; class Insecta; order Trichoptera; family Limnephilidae; genus Halesus; species Halesus radiatus. The sequence continues at coordinate 77,263 of JAHDVE020007880.1, read as the reverse complement.
TGTGCACAGAAGAAGTTGTTACTGCTGTGGAGTGTAGTGTTGAGGAGAATCCGAATGAGTCGATTCGCCATCGTGCACAGCAATTAGAGCTGTGCCCATCCACTTTGTGGAAGATTTTGCGGAAAAATCTTGGCTTAAAAGCTTACAAGATTCAGCTTGTACAAGAGTTAAAACCGCGTAACTATTATGCGCTTCGTAGGTTCGGTGAATGGGCCGAAAACAATAACATTTTGAATTTGTATACCTCTAAAAAAAACACCCTTTAGAATATGAATAGCTGTTCTGGGGAAACTACTTATGGTAGATATATAATCTTCTTCTTTATATATAAATATGAATGTTTGTCTGTGTGTCCTCGATTTTCAAGAAAATTACTCAACAGGTTTCACTGAAAATAGCATAGTTTGTTCTTATTAGTGCCGGGAAGGTTTATAGAGTAGATTGAATGAAATCCAATATTTAAAACTGTTGCTATAATTTTTTAAAATTAGTATGAAAAAAATTGAACCAGCCTTGTTGTATTGAGATTAGCCCCTAGATATACCACTCTGGTTAGTCACAGATTACATATTCAAAAGAAGAAGGTTTGTTTGGGTAGAATATTTTCGAAATGGAATACACAAGTAGGTACCTACTTAAGAACTTCATTATTTAGGTATATTTTGAAAAAAAAAAAAATGTTTAAATGAAATCAAATTTTCAAGTGAATGTTTCTTTGTTTACAGATAATAATAGTCGTCACAAGACATTACTCTCGCTGTCAAATCAATTATGGCACCCAAACGACAAGCTAGAATTCACAATTTCATAACTTTATTAAAAAAATATATATATATTCCCGAGCAAGGCCGGGTACACATCAGCTAGTTTTTTTAATAAATATCTAAACGCTTTATCTGGTAAGACGGTACAATTTACAAAAACATTGTTTTGCAAAAAACAAGTAAGTTATGACGATAATAGACTCAGCTGGTGATGGCGGGCCATGTGCAAAATTTTACCGTTGACACACCACGCAAATATAAGACCGTGGGAACTTTCCAAAGGTTAATACATATTTTTGAAAAGGGGACACCCTTTAAAAGATTCATTGTCTAATTTTGAACACTTTTACGCATTATAGCTTGCTTATCTATAAAACCCCTGAACAAATAATAATATAAGTGTCATCTATACTGATATAAAAGAAAGGTGATTTCACCAATTTACACAAGACCTTTCGACTCCTAGACCTCAGATTGTTTATTTGTTCGACGGCCTCCGTGGTTGAGCGGTTTCTATCCTCGCCATCTACGAATCCATAGGTCGCAGGTTCGAATCCCCGACTGCACAAGTAAATTTTATTTGATTGATTTCTGTTATTTCACAATTTATTAATTAAAAATAATGTGTACATAGTTTATTTGTGGCACGTTGGAGAGTGGTAGATACTTGCAGTATCTCCCCGGTGAAAGACCACCATTCAGAATCGAAAAATTGCTTGAAATGGCTTTAGCCGTGTTTATTGACCAGATCTGAATAGCCAGGTAGCTTCTTCCCCATCTCCTTCCCCTCCTCACTTCCTTCAGCTTCATTGTCTCCAGATGGTTGGGAGCAGTTGGGACTCTTTTTTTTGGGGTTTTTTCTTTGATATTTGGTAATGTGTGGTCATTTTTACCAGAATTAAGGATAAATGGAGCTTTAATCACACGGACACCCCCCAGAACACACTCTTATTGGTTTATCTCTTCAGTGTATAAACCTTCAAATACTACAAAACAACGCCCCCCTTGCGTGCAGTTAAAATGAACTGTTTTATCAGCTACTTAGTTTACATAGTAAATATTTTGTACTTTCTCAGTTAGCACACATTGTACATCGTAATATTGTATTCATGTATAAGATTCCTGCATTCTTTAATCTGTCTACAATATGTGCAACTAGATCGCGTCCACAAGAAGTGCATTCTCGAGTAAATTAATCCAATTAAGTTTTGGGGCAGGTCAATGAACTCATTAAATATTATTTAATTATCATTTATCATTTCTCTCAATCTTATTTCAACACTGGATGATGTTAATGATGCCCAACTGTTGCCAACATTAAATTAAACAATTTATTTGCCTTGTGTGTTTATACGAATGTGACATCAAAATTGGAACTGATCATTAATCGTTGAGTGAGAGCGTATTTAAAAAAAAATGCCTTGAGAGACAGACATTGAACGTTTGGTTTTTAAAAAATCATATATCAGAATATTAATATTTATTTACTTAAATTTAAAAACAAAAGCATTAATATGGGAATATATAAATTGCTTTCTGCGGTTTAAAGCTAATGAATTCACCCATATTTCACTGTTAGTCCCATATTTTCAGAATTTAAAAAAAATATATAAAATTTAAAAACGTGTGAATTCTGTATGTTTGTTACCAAAATTGCCCTACGTTGAACTTATATGCGGCAATATTGAATATAACTATTTCTGTATATTGTCAACGGTCTATTGGATTTTTCTAAATTCACAGACATTTAAAAAATGCAGTTTTTAACATATAAACAGTAAAGAATATAATTTTTTAATTTCGGTTTGCGGACTGTCAAAATTGAATGAATAATGAATTTTGACAGTCTGAATTCGAATATTTATTACATTTAACGCAAAAAATTAGTATTACATTGGAAAGATACATTCTTTATCTACATCTATTCAATCAATTAAAAGTATTTATTGATACACGTAGATATAATTTAAAAAAAACACAAAACGTACTGTACACAATATATTTGCATTTAAAATACGCTTTAATTAAAAATATCACGACTTGAAAATAACTTTAATCAAATAGAGAATTCAATAAAGAACACATTGATATATGATATGTACCAGAAATCGAATAAAATAAATACTTACAGTATTTTTTATGAGAGCGGTCAATCGTTGCTAAACACATTTTAAAAAATGGCATCTAGAATCTGATAAAAACATTTTTCAAATATTCCAAGATACTTGCATTAGCGGCATATTTTGGTATTCGATAGAAGATTAGTCAAGCTAGCGATTAAATATTTTAGTTTTTCGCACGTTCAAAATAAGCTTGGCTCGCTGTATTGACATGGCGAATATTCTTATTTGAACATGATCACAACGAGCGAATGCTTAAGTCAGTTGCCACCATTAGAGTTTTGCTTTATTTTTCTTAAATTTTTAAAATAAATACAAAAAAATTTGCCACACATCTCACTAGGACAGTCCTGTATTGAGATGAGCGGCTTTACAATTTTAGTAAAATGATATATTATTAAAAATCTTTAAAAAATAACACCAAAGTTATTCAAACTATTAAATCTACAGTAAATCTAAATTGGGCCGTACATTTATAGATTACAATAATAATAATTTCATTGTAACCCAAATAATAATCATAAAGTATCTGTGCTCCAATTAGCTACAATCATAGGATGACCATATTTTTGTTAACAAGAAGTAGTGAGTAAATAATAATAGGTAAAGAATAATAAGTAATAATCAGTAAATAGTAATAAGTAAATAATAATACGTAAATAAAAATAAGTAAATATTAATAAGTAAAAAATAATGAATAAATTGTTAAAATGAAATAATTATAAGTAAATAATAATGAGTAAATAAGCATATAATAATAAATAAATAATAATAAGTAAATAGTAATAAGTACATAATAATAAAAATAGGTAAATAACAAAAAGTAAATAAAAATAAGTAAATAGCACATATTAATTAGTAAATAAATAATTAGTAAGTAAATAACGATAATATCGAGCATACATAAGGTTTCAACACTGATTACAACAAGGGATAACATGGATAAAACGAAGTCACCACACTCAGCTAACATAGAGTTTTGCACCATTTAAAAAAAAAAATTTAACATATCTATAGTTTTAATGTTGTCACTAAACAAAAGCAGCTTTACAAGAAAAACTCCTTTGTCCAAATGATGTTCTATTATTTGCCGGCTGATACATTACAGAAGACCCCATTCTAGTATTGCGCACTTGTTGTGACCTCATCTTATAAATCTAATTAGATATTTTTTATAACCAAATCATTTTGTTTCCAGCGGTGATCTTCATCAAACCTCAGTCAGTGAGTTTGTGGTCCACAAGGTGAACTCTTTGCGTCACATCGAGCCTCCGCGGCGCACCCTGTGTCTGTCAGACACCTGCATCCTGGAGCGAGACCCCCAGACCTACTCCGTCTGCTGCCTGAGGCCCCTGGCAGATGTCTGGGCCCTGATCAGAGACCCCACCAACCCGCAGCTGTTTTTCATTGAGTATATGAACGGACATCTGCGCTGTTATTTGGCTGCGGAAAGGTAAGATCTTTGAAACGTTGTGTCTTTATATTCTTCTTCTTTTCCTAATCCCTTAGTGGGGGTCAGTTTATTTTATGTGACTGCCGCACAAGAGTCCCAACTGCTCTCAACTGTCTGGAGCTGGTGGGGATTATGGCATCCCCAATTGGGGTATATTGTGGGGCTGAGCGTTGCGGAGAGGGGAAAGAGAATGTGGAAGCATCTGGCTATTGAGATCTGGTCACCAAAAATGGCTAAAGCCATTTCAACCACCATTTCGATTCTGAATGGTTGTCTTTCACCAGGGCTGAGAGAATTTGCCATTGTAAAATAATAATAATTAGAAAGCTTCATCTAGATCACAGGTTCCCAAACTTTTTTTCTCGTGGACCCCTTGCCATTCTTTTTTTGTTTTCGTGACCCCCCTAGTCTGCCTAATATTAAATTTTTCGACACTTATTAACTTCATATGTGGACACAATGCTGCTCACTGTGATAGGTTTTTTTTGTAGAGTAGACAATTGTAAAAAAAAAACATGCATACATTTTTATTCATACCTTATTGAAAACAAAATGTAAGTAAATATTTTGATTTGAAACAACAAATCAGAATGTAGTAAAATCTATCATATAAAATTAATACACAAATAAATGCTGTTAATGAGAGGGATGAACCTGATACTCTGATAGCAATCGGTCAATATTTGACTTTAAATTAGCGAGACATAATCGTAAATCTCCATGTTCAGTGGTTTGCAATCGATTTATTTTTCAAAAGAAGATTAGTAATCGCGCTAAAACCACTTCTCACGAGGTATGAAGATAAAAAAGCTATGAAAAACTTTCTTGCAATAGCCCATAATGCAGGATAAGCAACGGAAAAAATCTTTCTGAAGCCGGAACTGTTGATAACCCTTTTTAAACTGCATCTTAAGTTATTGGTTTCTGCTTAATCCGAATGGTTCCTCTTGTAAAATGACATCCTATTCTTAGTCAAAACATCCTCAAACGTACTATGCGTGCAGTCTAAATGAACACCGATCCGTGGACTCTAATATGGACCCCCTGCAAATCTACATGGATCCAGGGGTTCATATAGACCACTTTGGGAACCTATGATCTAGGTGATCTTAATTTTGGAGATTGACATTCTGAACAGTTAAAATTTGATCAAACGCTGACAGGCCGAGAATCGGCAACAATCAACCAAATTTGTCTTTGTTGATGTTGTTGGGTTCTGCAAATAACCCAAGTAAAATTACAAATGTTTTTTTCAATTTAAAAAAAAAATTTAAACTGTATTTTGTCCAACACTTTTACTTTTCGTGTCAGGATAATGTTTGAATTTTTAATAAACGGTATAACCTCAATATGTCACGGCCGACTGCAGTGAATTTTTCATTATCTAATTAAAATTACTGTCAATATGTAATTATTTTTTTCCCCACCTTCCTCTTCCCCTCTTCCTTCCCTTCCCCAATAACTTCAGCCTCACAACATTCCCCAATCAGGGATGCCATAGTCTCACTGGCTCCAGACGGTTGGGACTCTTGTGCGGTATTCATATAAAAAATAAAATAGTTTTATGAAGGTCTTGTTTTATCAATATGTAGGTATGTGTGTTGTGTATTTTGCATGGCACAATATTGTGTATTATAATAATAATAATACTTGGATGACTTGCATAGCGCCGTTTTTGTGAAAAATCACCTCAAGTGCGCTTGCTAGGGTTTATCACATTATGTGCAAACAGATACAAAAACATATTTACCTGGTAGGTCACTCCAGATTAAAATGTTAAATTACAAAGTTTTCGCTTGAGAAGATATGATTTCGCACTCACAGGACACAATATTAGAAAACACTGCACATTGCATGATATTGCAGTTACTGTTTAAATCCTATTTGTCATTGATATTATATATATTAGAAGGTTATTGCCAAAAGAAGAGTAGGTATTTATTTAGTCAAGTAGTCTTGAGATTTTCATTCTATTCTTAATATGTCATATTTTATTTAATATTTTTAAAACGATCGCTTACGTCTTAAGCGTTTTTTTTAATATTAACGCGCTCCCCCTCTCTTTGGTATTAACATATCTCATTTTCAAACGAAGATTTGTATAGCGCCGATTTTGTGAAAAATCACCTCTAGGGTGCTGTACCAATATTATGGATTTATATATATATATATATATAATATATAAGTGTGCCCTTACACTCAGTACAATTTAAATTAATTAACTTTCTATTGGTTTCAATCTATAAACACACTGCCTCAAGTATGTCTTATGGTGATCAATACCTTCTAGCGGAAGCTTTCTGGAGTCATTAAGAAGAAACAAAGCAAATATCCTAGAATAGTAGAGCATAAACACAAGCCTTACCAATTTATAGAAGTGGTGGCTCTACTTTGCAGCAAGACTAAAAGATAGCCGACTGCTTAAAAGCCTGCAGGATCGAGTAGTGTTAGGAGGTCCAAACTTACCTCTTGATAAACTTATGTTTGCAGTTGGTTATGTTGATTTTGTGAATGTTAAAATATTGTCCACTAGTTCCTCCTTTGGCCGCCTGAAAAGTGCAGTGACTATTTTCTCTAACGTGCGTTTGTGCAGTGAATTTCCACAAAAAAGAAAAGAAAATAAAACAAGCATGTATCATAATAATTTTACCATACTTTGAACACCGCGCCATTAAAATTCGGTGCTAAAGAATCCACCCATCCATATAGGTAATACTGCCTGAGAGAGAGTCCGAAATGAAAATGTGCGTTATGTAATCAGTGTCTAGTAGTTCATGTATTGTCATTCTCATGGCGCTTTGGCGGGAAACTGTAGAGCATGTAATCCTTGGAAATCTACAAGGTGACCGTGTGCGGGCTACCTGAAGATTTGTTAACAACAAATTTGGACGGAGTAGTGTTTTGCAAGAATCTACAGTTTTTTCTGTGGTTGTTGTGTTTTAAGTCGCTATTAAAATAAGTTAATTACTGAAGATGATACTTTTTTATGTGATAAAAATGAACAGAGAAGTTTCTTACGTAAATTGTGATTTTTCATATTTAAAACAATTTTTTGTAACATATAACATTATATTATTCATTAGCCATGAACGTTTTAATGAATCGCCGAATCGTTTCTTCTTGCTAGGTCACTTATTTCTGGTGCAGTGATGTGATGAAATTGCTTTAGATCTAGGGAAAAATGTATGCAATATGGAAAATAGCAACACAATATTTTTTTATAAATGTAGAAGGAATTTTTATCTCACTTTTTAATCTTCGATTGAACTCCCAATGGGTATATTTTGCTGGAGGGAGACAGCAGGAGACCAGCACGAATGAAGCCATTTCCTAGAGGCAACCAGGGCTCTAAAAGGGTCATAAAGTCGATGACGATAAAAAAATATTGGCTATCGAATTTTTTAAATATTGCTTGATTCAAATCATTTTATGATGCATTTACTTTTATTGCAGAGATGCCCTTCTTGCTAGTTTGCTAGACGGTGTGAGGTCTTCGGGGAACAGGGATGTTCATGTGAAGATGCAGCCAACACTGAGAGGAAAAAGACTCGGTCCGTTACATGTTCCAGTTGATGAAGAAACTGAATCCAACCATCTGAGGTACAAAAAATATATAAAAAAATATAACCCTTGAGCTTATTTTATGTGTGGTGATTATAATGTATAATCTATTATAATTTAATTGCAGATTTTTGATCAGCGCAACGGGACATTTCAGACAGGATGCTATTGAAAGATTTAACGCCAATGTGGCATACTCTGGACTTCTGTATTCAGTCAATCAAGATGTAAGAAAACTATTTTTACAAAAGATATTTGCAACCATAGCATGGAAAAAAAAATAATCACATTTCAATCATGTTCGAAACTCACAGTGCCTAACCAACATACTCCCTTTTCAACATAGGATATGCAGGGTGGGGCGGAGCCAACTGACGAGTTTCGCAGGTGTGAGTAGTCTCATTGTGTTCCCACCATCGTCCCGTTTTCAGTCGTTACCATGATTTAGACTGGAATGCATTGAGTTTTCCTTGTGCACGCATTTTACGAAAATAATCATTAGGTGATCGCCACGCAAAGGGCTTTTCGCCAAGACTTCAGCATTCTTCGCGCCGTTTCCGTCCCTTTTGCTAACACGATCAAATGTAGGATTCAACAATAGGAAGAAACTGGAAGTTTCCTAAGAAGAAGTGGGAGTATCACGCAATTTGGGGTGATGGGGAAGTACTTTTTAGAGAAGGAAAATAGGAACGTCACTGTCGATGTTATGTTACGATGTTACAAAATTTTCTGCAGCCCAAATTGGAAGAATTGGCTGAGGAACATGATTTGGGGGATATATGATTCCAGGAAGACTGGGCTACAGCTCGAAATTTCTCTCAAATATTTCCTGCGTGGCTGGTCTCTCTGAGGGGTGACGTGGGGTGGCCGGCATGCTTACCTGATTTGAGCATTTGCAATTTTTAAATATAAGGTTTTCAAAAATCGCCCCCACACCTTAGAAGAGTGAATCACTGAAGAAATCGCGGCCATACCCATGGAAATGTGCCCTAAAAAAACGTGATTTAAAAATAGGATTACCTACTGATGAATACAACAAACCGCTTTTCTCTTAGTTATACCAGTCTTTATGTAGCCCCTGCCCCAATCCATATTTAGTGAAAAGGTCTTTACTATAAATCTTAGGGTTGTTAGCACATTTATTTAATTATTTGTGTATGTGTATTTTCAGCGGTTATTCTCGGAGAATAAGGAGAAGCTCATAGCCCAAGCGTTGCAGTCGCTGGTGCAGGGGCCCGACAGTGCTAAGGACACCACTATTCCCGTGGACCTGGAGGCACAGTTCCACGCCCTGAGGAGGCTCGGGGCCAGCAAAGTTGGATTTGCTGCCTTCACAACCATGACTGGGTGAGTAGTATCATTAAATCGCTGCTACAAAGTGATTATTGACTTACATAGTTAATATCCCAAATAGTTCACTCATTGAGAAACATAATTTTCAAAAAGTAACTTCTATAATCGCAGATTAACAATAAATATAATAGTTATTTTATATGGCATAGTTTTGTGATAGTTCACCCCATGTTCGCTTTATACCAAATAACCCGACTTAAGCAGAATAGTTTACATGTTATAGTGGAAATATGCACATCTCCTGAACAAAATTCATTATATGTATGTGTGCAAGAAAGAATTTCAATATTTGAAAAGGTTAGATCGATTTGAACAGAAGTAAGGAAAAATTGAGCTTACTTCAAGCACATGGACACGCCCATAACTCACTTCTATCCAGTGAATTAATAATTTCTAATTTTGAAAGTGAATTAATTAATATTAAAAAAATTACCCCAGACAACACCCTTCGTGCAAGTTTTCACTAAGGATAGCTAAACTGTTGGCTGTAGCCAATATTGGTTGAGATCATCTAAGCCACTTCAAATATCCAAATAACCACTTCATTTATGCATATTACAAGTCAATTACTGAATAGTATATAAAACTCCCACATTTATTCCGCTGAATAAACCCAAACCATAATACATATTTTGAAAGGAAGCCAATATGATAGTATCATTATTTTGTTAGTAAAGCTGTTCTAATTAATAAATATTCCAATAGATGGCAATGATAGCTACATTTGCTAGAATTGCCGAAAAGCACTGCTTTTAAGAAACTAACATAAACAAGTCATCCCTTGACGCGCATTGCGATGTATACGCATGAATAGAATAGAGTCAACATTTAAATATAATGTTTACGTCATTTGGCACACTTAGTTCCTGGTTTTGCCAAGTTATAGTGATGCGGTCGGTGTGACGCTTGCGATGCTGCGTTTCATGTTTTTGAAAGAGAAGGTTGATTTCTTGCTGTAATTTTATAAATTTTAATATTATTTATATTTTCAGCGAGTAAGGTAGGGTAGGCAGTGCTTATGTGCCTGTGCCTATGTGAACAGCATGCTTCTGCATCTATGTCTATCAGTTGAAGAAACTAAGTTTAGCTTTTTTATCATGCCCTCCGGTGTACCTCAACGTTCTCACCTAAGGCCACTATTATTTAATGTATATGTTTATGATATCCACAAATGTTTTTTTTACATGCTAATTACCTAGTATACGCAGATGATAAAAAATATATTTAGTTGTCAAATCAATCAATGACTGTATAAAATTTCAAGATGACCTCAATCCTCTTTTTGTGTACTGCAAATTGAAGAAATTATCATTTACACGTAACAATAAGAAAATTTATTTTAATTACACTTCAAACGATACAAATATCTCTGAAGTAGAATCTATTCGAGAACTTGGGGTAATACTGGATGTGACACTAAATTTTATCAAACAAACTAATGATGTTATCAATAAATCCAATAAAATGCTGGGATTTATAATTCGTATTTCCAAACCTTTGCGCAACATAAAGACTCTATACTCCCTTTATACCGCCCTCACTTAGAATATTGCACACCAATATGGACACCTTTATACCAAGCGCATATTGAAAGAACCGAAAGCATTCAACTTAAATTCTTTAAGCATATAAATTATATAATTAATTTACCCTTTACAAATAATACCAAATCCTTAAAATTCCATAACTTCATCACGCTTCAAATGCGACGCTTAATATTTGATCAAACCATTTCATTTAAAATTATGAATACTGGCCTTAACTCTCTGGATTAACTTTATAAACATTCACATACCATCAAGACCAACCCGACAAATTGATTTTTTTTCTTTGCCCGCATGCAGGACCAATCTTAGGATAAATTCTCCAGTTCCCCGTATTTGTGCGCAATACAACGCACAATTTCACAATATCGACATTCTTCATAATATACCCTTTAAAAATATCGAACCAAAGTAATAATGTACAACCACAAATTGATGCAGAGTATAAAATGCATTGAGAGCATCTCCTGTCCCGATCCTATCTTCCTCTTCCTCGCCCCCTTCCTTCTTATTTTGTTTTTTCTTTATCTTATTAACTTTATAAATAAAACATCTGTATTTGACCACTGTTAGCACAAGAAACTTTGTTGGCTTACCGTTTGTTAAACTTCCTTTGTAAATATATTTGTATTAAAAGCCGTTTGTTTCTTACAAATAAATAAATCACTTCATCTCTTCATTCTACACTCCACAAGTTTAAAAATTATTATGAAGATTTCATATAAAAATTATTATAAAGGTCGTTCCTGCATTAGCGTTCTTTGATTAAAAATGTGATCGCAAGCTTGTTAGCCAAAGTTACAATTTTTCTTCTTGTTCTTCCAGTTTCCGCGAGTCCCTCGGCACTGCAGTAGTGACCTGCCTACGCAAGGGCGACGCCGGCGTAGCACATGCTGCACTCGACGCCCTGTGCGCCCTGCTGCAGCCGATGCACTCGGACTATGACCTGCGTCAGGAGCAGCTCAACAAGTCCTCGCTGCTGTCCTCTAAGAACTTCTTGGAGGGGCTGCTGGATATGTGGACACAACATGTCGTAAGTGAACGTAATATCTTAAATTGAAGTACAACATCCTCGAATGTGAGTGAAGGAAGTAACAGCATATTAGGAACTTTACTGTTACGTATTTCAATAATAATTTCATTTATTATTTAGATTGACTTGACCCAAACTGAGAACGGGTGTTATTTGATTTGTGGCAGCCAGGATTGAAGACACTTGCAATATTTTAAAATTAACAGTTGAGCATAAATGATGTGTACATGTGCATTTAGATTTAAGTCTATAAGGCATATTTATTTGACGTAAAATAGCACATTATTATTTATTTTTATATTAACGAATCATTGTCCAATTACATAAAATACACAACACGAAATGAGAAAAACAAGAGCTACAGAAAAATAACAGCACATACATAATACGTGAATGAAGCAATGACAAAAATATACATTTGAGAGAACATTCAAGTCAAAGCCTGAACAAGGTTTTGGTAGAGTCCATGATCTTGGACATTTTGAATGATATTCTTCGAAGTTTATTTTCGTAAAGACTGACAAAAATTATTTAGACTGGTACCAAAAATTTCAAGGTCTTGGCTTGAGTTAAAAAGTCTCGATATTCAGATCAGTGGAGAATGGTACCCATAGGTAGGGTGTTGATAGAGAAAAAGTAATTAATTGTTTCTGAATCTACAGCAAGGAATGTTGAACCGGTAAGTTGCAACAAAGAAGGTGAGTCAATAATACAATTAATAATTTTATTTATTTTTTAATTATGTACAATGATTACACAATCTGTTCTGTATAAAAAAAAAAACATAATATGAAGAATAAATTATTAGCAATTAAAGTTACAAACTACATTTGAAATTAAAAATTAAACATTACAGAATACAAAAATAAATAAAAATTACAATTCACATATTTCGTCACTTTTTTCTTAAATTTAAACACGTTTTCCTCTTCTTTTACATTGGTCGGTATTTGTTGGAAGATCTCACCTGATTTATCATCTGATTATGTTAAATAATTTTCAATAAAGATCTACCTAATATGGATGTTCTGATAAATTCCTAAGAAATAAATAACCACCATTAATTAAATCTTAGATGGAGTAAAAAGTGAAGATACGTTACTGGGACAAAGCGCGCTCGGTTTAATTGAACTGAGTCCAGTGGACACACTTAAGACTAACTGCATTTAGTATCGCACATACATTAGTTCGTCGAACAAGCTGTCCATTAGCTGCCACAAACACGTTGCTCTAGTCTCTTCGGTGAAAAAAGTGCCTTCCTGTGCCTTTGAACAGTGCAAAAATCATTTGCGATCAAAAACAAATCTCATGGAGTTTCATTCCATTCGTAAATCACTTATTATTTCAATAAATACAATTATTCACAAGGCTACAATTATACACAAGGCACAAGCTACCCAAAAATACAAAAAAAAAAAAAGTGAGATAAAGAAACGCAAAACCACATAAGTGTGTGAAGGACAATGTGTCGTATTCTGCTTCACTCCTCGCACGTTTTTTCATCATGAAGTGGGGGAAGAGGGGGCTTAACCGAATATCGAAAGAATTTTGACCAATTAAATGAATAATTAATTAAAAAATCTTATATGTTTAGTTGCCCTAGATTATTTTTTTTTTGTGTAGTTAATGTGTATTTATGTAATATACCTATATTGTAATCGATGTCATGATTCTATATCAGCATCTCTTAGGCATCCTAGGAACAAAATATCTATGACTCGGAAGAGATTTACATTGCTTGTTTGTCATAATCAAGATTTTTAATGTTCCTGTTGATTTTTAAATATAAATAATATCCATTTATAATCGTTTGTAATGATTAACAAATAAAATAATTTAATCAAAACAAACAGCGGTATAATTAATTATTGACAACTCATTATAATAAAATATTTTATTTGGTTTTACCCGACAATCCCCTTTACAGCTGGTCAGGTGGTGCGATGTTTGATGCGCGATGAAGGAGCGCGGGCGGTTAATATTGCTATTTCATACTTACATACGTGTTCTCAGAATTGCTATTCCTTTCACTAGCGTTGTTAACTTAATGTGTAATATTTTTTGTTCAATTAGTATGAATTTTTATTATTGCATCTTGTATTTTTATATCAATGCATTAAATAGATGATTTCATTGATAGGCAGCATATTTCATTTCATGACAGATTGATAGATAGATAAAACACATAATTTAAAAAAAAGGAAAATAGTTTCAGGTTCAAAAAAAAAATATATATTTGAATACGCAGAGGGTCCAAAAAATGCACTTCATTTTTTACATTCTTTATATAAAAATGCGTAAATATTGAGGAAGAATTGACACCATTTTTAATGTTTGACATTTGTCAAAAGTGCCAACTGTATAAAATGGATATTTAAAATATAGGTTTTTAGTTTCTTGGTTATTTAGAACCTATTCTTTTATTTCCGCATATGCAATTATTTTTTATTTGCTAGAACCTATTCTTTTATTTCCGCATATGCAAACATTTTTTATTTCCTAGAACCTATTCTTTTATTTCCGCATATGCAAATATTTTTATATAGTAGTATTTTTCTTTTTTAAAAATTATGAGTTTTTCAACTGAGTCCGAACTGGAAAACATTACCATGTATTATGTTAACATGCTCAAAATGGCTCCATTTAATGAAACCGCTATTTATATTAAACTCTTTCTTCACCAGAATCAAGGAAGCGGAGCATTGGTTGTAGCAGCCATGTTGGATTTCCTGACATTTTCCCTATGCGTGCCATACAGCGAAACCACAGATGGAAAACATTTTGACCAACTTCTAGAACTGGTAGCATCCAGAGGACGATCTGTATTCAGATTATTTGAGGTAGAGTGCAATAATAATTTTGGTAATCTTTTAAAAATAACTCCATCGAAAAATCACCTATGATCCCCACCATTGCCCTGCCCTAGAAATTTAGAATGCTGTGCCTGCACCCCTGCCAAACATTTCCAGTTCTTTTGTTTCATTCCATTGCCTTTGAAATTTCAAATAAGAACCGACCTGTATTGCCATTAGTAAAATGTTTCAATCCTCAAAAATAAATATATAACTAGGTAGGTACTTAATTACATATCAGTGGGTAGGTACTACATACAGGTATAAAAAAATGTTATATTATATTGCATAACCAAAACAGAGTGGTGGCACCATAATAAAGTAATCTTTAAGTTTTTGGTACAACTGGCAGGGGGATGAAAAAAAAGGTATGAGAATTTATTTTTCTTCTTTTCCTGGGGCACAACCAGCTTTACAACCTCTATAATGAATTGCTCTTCCCTGGCCAGCAGGCGTATGAAATATATACATATTTATAAATATTATTCTTTATCTTTAGCATCCATCAATGGCCATTGTAAAAGGTGGCGGTCTAGTGATGCGCGCCCTAATCGAAGAGGGCAGCGCCGACTTGGGGGCCCGAATGCAGTCCTTGGCCCTAGCCGAGGCGGCCCTACCCCGCCACCTGTTGCTGGCCCTATTTGGGGGCGCAGCCAGGCCCCAGCAGCGCCACCTATCCCGCCACCTGGTAGGGCTGTGGGCTACGGGGCACCCGCCTGCCATGGGGCTGCTGCGGAGGATCCTGGTGAGTTAAATGTAGAGAACTAAGCAGAATCACTAGAACGCCGGCGCTACTTTGTACATATCTCAATAATTTATATATATATTCACTAACTTTACTGTGGCTTCGATGGAGTGCCCATACCTTAGTTGATCACTTAGTGTTACACTAAGCATATTAATGGAAGGCTTGTTGGGAAGATTGCTTCCGTTTAGATTGTCATTTCGATCTCTTTTAGACGTAACATAAAGTTAGTTTTGCAAAACTGATTTTATGAATTATTTTACACATTTTGTAACGTAAATACTGACCCCGCGTCTATAATTGTGATGATTGTCTACGGAAGAGAGATTCGTGAGAGAATGTCTATGGGAGACATCGGACGGAAGGCAGCAAGTCAACATGGCGGGCGATATAACCTGACTCGGGCGGTCGTGATCGACGTGTTTTTTGGGAGGGATTATGTGTTAATTTTCTGTTTTGTTTGACGTCGGAGTGCGTCTATTGAATTTACCCGAAGTGGGTATGTTTTAGTTTATTGATTTATTGATGGCCAAATTGTGAGGCTATGAAACCAAACCGCGCGGGCCTGCTGCTTTGGAGAAAATCCCAGAAGAGTGATGAACGGACAAGAGGGTCAGTTGCTGTATCGAGGACCAAACAGGACATAAGGTAGCATCCTCACATTCCATTGTCTGAACCCCACGGAAGAAGCTGTGGCGGAAGGCGCTTCAGAAGAGTCGTCATAGACTTCGCTGAAGGTGACGGCGGAAATCGGTGAGCATCTGGACCTGGAGAGGCCTTCCATGATGCTGAGGAGAAGAATCGGACCATAAGAGCCATCATTTATTATTTAAACCTTTTCGTTTTAACTTAATCCTTCTCTTTTCTTTTCCTCTTTGCTCCACCATGATAGTCGTGGTTTTAGAATCAATAAATTATGTTCTTTCCTTTAAATAGGGTTTTATTTACTGTGTCATGATATACATCCCACTTCCCCGTGCTTCATCCATCAGTCTCACCCACGAATCTTGAGATGAGTAGAACAATAGCCGGAGAGGGTTACAATTTGCTGGTTGTTTTTTGACCAAATAAAGGTTTCCTTCAGTTCAATTCTGTTTCCGTTCATTAAAAAGCCACTAGTAATTTTATTTTCATACAAAACTATTTGTTAAGATTATTTATTGACTTGTTGGAAACTTTATTTAGGGAAAACATTATTTAGATCGGCTCAATAAACCGTATATAATGTTGACAATAAGAAACTCCAGTGAAAAATATAATTATTAAAAATATATCTTCATATAGATCAGCAAACGACTGTTCTAAATATATAAAATTTTTAATATTTATAATTATATGTAGAATTTGTAAATCGTTATTTAAAAGTGAATAAAAACTCATCTCATCAAAATACTTTGTTATATTGGTACCATTGTATTTGGAACATCTGACGTCACGCGCGGATTCTGTTTTTAGATTAGTATGGACATTTTTATTTTTCAATTTTGTTTTATATTGTAAATATGTATTCTTAGTTTGGGCAAAATTTAAACTTAATTTGGGTGACTTTAAGCTCTATAATTGTTGTTCAATATAAAAAACTATTACTAATGAAAAAAAATTAGACTATTCATGAGCAAACCAATTGTCAATACGGATATTATGATAATGTTAATGCTCAATACTATTATTATTCTTTGTGTTAAAGTTTCTAAAAAGGTAAATAATTTTATTACTTATGTTTAGTTATGGTTTGCTGTGAATAGAATATAAAATTATGTATGATAAAGCTCATCCTTGTTTTGGCATTTGACATTCTAACCCCAAAATTTATCAAAACCGACCGGCCATAGATTTAGTGTTTTGGCCGCCTTTGAAAAATTGAAACTTTGGAAATTATTTTAACTGTGCAAACTAACTTTAGAAAAAAAACAAAATATACTGATATTTAAGTTTGAACGTCATTATTGATAAAAAAAAATTAAAGTGTTCATGCTAGACCTCCAGAACTAGCGAAACTTGCTTGTGACAATTCTATTAAATTCCCCAAGACTATCGATTTCATCCTTCCTCAAATCATCGCCTGGTGTCACACCCCTCATCCATCTTATGTTCTCCCATTCCTCGCGAAAATTCACGCTCTGGGGGATATTTTTTGCTCTGTGTTTAGATGCATCTTTTAAATTTTACTACGCATTTTGTTTTTCAGCCTTCAGGCCTCCTTAGTTTCTTGGACTCCTTGGATAAGGTGCCTCAGTCCGCCCTGGACGAAGAGGGCATGTACGAGCGGGACAACCTGAAGTTGGCTCAGGACGCCAGCAAGAACAAGAAGGGGCCGCAGTGGCAGGCCATTGAGAGACAGATCAGAGTTGTGGAAAAACATTGGGAGGTTAGTTTCAAATCAGTTTAGATCACACTTCTAGGATTATATGTTCAGTGCACTGACGTCAGAGTGACTTGCCCTAAGTACGATTTCGACTGCTGGAGGCAAAGGTCACTTGACACTCATCTTGGCACCAACTTAGTTCACTACCGTCCACATTTGTTTCACGTGATTTTTACTGCGATAAGCAAATTACAAAACATTTATAAAAAGGGTCAAACTAAATACTCTAACAAAATATTCGTTTTTTGTAAACATGCCGAACCTTTTTACTTAGTTGCTGTTTTACTTAAATTGGCGACATGCCTAGCTCGCCCTTCTTTTTTAGGTTTGTTCCCCTTGCGTGGTAGGGCATTTCTATGTATTATTTGCTCAGTGGTTCATGGAAAATATCTATTGAAAATCGGATTGCTTTGTATGGTATTGTTTTAATTAGAATTATCGTTACGATTCTATTGTCACTATAATGACCATATTTATTGTCCCCTTCATAATATGAATTATGGTTTCACAAAACTCACTGATTTCCAGCATTACACGACGATAGCCCTCCAGCACTGGGGCGCCCACACGGGAATCGTGATCGAGCGCAAGGAGAAGCAGCGTGAGAGGCCCATCGTGCTGCGAAAGAGGAGGGAGAAGATCAAAGCAGACGCCAATTGGCCCATGTTCTTCTACCAGTTCACTAAGGACCACGCTTTGCCTAATTTAATATGGAATCACAAGGTTCGTCAATTGTGTATGATTCAAGGTTTTTTTCTTTACATTTTATTCCCTTGGTGCATGTTTAATCTTGTGATCTCAGTGCTCGTGTGAGTGACGCCGAAGATAAACATGATTTTATTTTATTTGATTATTGCAATATGTACATATTGTTAACCTCTTGTGTGTCAGGCGTAAAAGACGTTCGGCGCACCATGCGCTTCCTGGCTTTAATTTCATAATAACTAACTTGCGTTTTACAAAATTATGTTTTTGTAAATTGTTCCATCTTATCAGTTGTATCTATCTATTTGCCAAAATTTTTATTAAGTGGTTTTCCCAGAGTAGCTACTTATATTCAGAGAAATGATTTTTTTCTCCCCCATGTTATTGAAAATGTTAAGCAAAGAAATATATGTATGTATATATATATTTTTTAATTATATTTTCCTTAAGCTGAATAAGTGTCTTTTTAAATAAGTATTTAAAAAAATAAAATCGTATGAATTTTTCCTGTAAATAATTCAGTAATGTAACTTTCAATAATGGAAATATTTTTTGCTATGGCGCTCACCAATTTCAATTGGTTGTAGCTAAGTGGTACAAATAGTTTTTTCATAATCTTTTTCCATTTGTTCTACTTCAGCGACCCTCGTCCATTGCCGGCCCAGCTTTTCACACAGCCTCAAGAGTTAATTTCCCCAACTTTGTCTGGGGCAGCCACCTGGACATTTTTTATACTTACATTTTTTTATTTTTCTAGACTCGTGAGGAACTGCGAGCCACCCTGGAGGGTGAGTTGCGCGCCTTCAACAGCGACCGAGAGCTGGGTGGTACCGCCCTGGTGGCCTGGAACCACACCGAGCTGGAGCTACACTATCGCTGCTTGCAAGACGAAGTGCAAATAGGAGATTACTACCTAAGACTGCTTTTAGAAACGGAAGATTCTCCGGATTCACCCATTAGAAAATCGTAAGACAAATCATAATTATGACTATGTTTAATCATAAAAACGTGTTCATTGAAATTATTTTTTATAGTTTTATCTCCTTTAGTTTACATAGGTACCTAGTCAATATTTAAAAAAAACTTTTTTGTTTATGTTTTGTGATGATACTTTTTTTCTGGTTTTTCTTTTTTATTTCATGAAAGTACCTCCTTACTTACATATTTATTCGAATATCATGCTTATTTTGAAGGCAAAAATATAATCTTTTCACTTCTGTTTCTATTTTATTTCCTTCGATGCCTGGAATACATTATGAGAGAGAGAACCTTCTCCTTTGCTTTCTCAATTTATTTTTCCCGCTTTATTTTATTTTTATATTTGATGTTCCTTACTTGCCACACTTTCTTGCATATGGCAACACTGAGGCAATTTCCCCCCTGAATAAATATATTTTTTTAGAACATAATATGCCAGCTGTCAATTGCTATTTTTCAGTCACATGTATTTTGAAATGCGATTTTGAATTGAATAAAGATAATGAACTTTATTTCTTTGTTTTATCTAATATATTTATATTTTATTTATAGGTATGAATTCTTCAATGACTTATACCATAGATTCCTGTTATCGCCAAAGATTGAAATGAAATGTATGTGCCTGCAGGCCATGTCTATTGTGTACGGGAGATATTTCGAGGATATTGGACCATTCAGTGATACTAAATATATTGTTCAGATGTTAGAACGGGTGAGTTTTTTTTATAACTATAGGATATAAAAAATGGTATGATCAAAAAATACGGTGAATAATTTTATTATGTATAAAGTAATAAGTTACCGTGATTGGAAGCATTTTTGGAGGGCTTCTTTCGGAAGGGCCTTCAGCTGCTCTGTCGTGGCCCTCTCAATGTCAGGAAAGGTGTCAAATTTTCTTTTTAGCACGGTTTTTATTTTTGAGAAGAGCCAGAAGTCACATGGTACTAAATCCAGAGAGTAAGGCGGATGTGGACAGACAGGAACCTTTTTTTCGGCCAAAAACTGGCGGATCGGAACCGAGATGTGGCACGGCGCGTTGTTATGATGAAGGAGGAAGCCATTGACCCTTTTTTCTGGTCTCCTTCTCCGTACGTCATTTTGACAATGTTGCCCTTGTAATAGTTTACAGTTGTTCCCCTTGGAATGAACTCTGATCGCACTATGCCCTCATTATAAAAAAATAGCAATGAGCATGATCTTGACCTTCGATTTTGACTGACATGTCTTTTTAGGGCGAGGAGAGCCACTCGTTTTCCATTACGAACTCAGAATTTTCGTCTCAGGGTCATATTCATACCCCCAACTTTCATCTCCGGTTATAATTTTGGCCATGAAGTCTGGATCTTTCAGTTCTTCTGTAATCTCTTGAATAATCAATTGCCTGTTTGAATGAACCATTTTTACCACTTTTCTGAAGTTTTCATCTGTTTTTGAGGTCAAAGGACGTCCCTACCATTGCTCGTCTTCAACCAACTCATTTCCGCTTTTAAATCGCTCATACTGCTTTTAAACAATCTTTATCGTCATACACTGATTTTAACATTTCATGAGCTTCTTTGGCACTTTTTTTTACAAGTTAAAACAAAACTTAATGTTAACGTGTTGTTTGATATCCATGATGCGTAACAGCCATGTCTGTTAACACAGCCTCACTCTTCTGACTCTGGAAGTTGACTGACGAGTCACAACTTGACACTGACTATCCCAAAGGATCAGGTTATCGGACTTATTACTTCAAATGGATTTAGCACCAGCAGTTGTTACTATAAAAATTCATTCACCATATTTTTTTATCACACCTCGTACATAGTTCTACTAATATCAATTAAGAAATTGTTATTCTTACTAAGGCTTGCTCATTTTGTACATAAAGTATACATTGTGGTTGAATAATTATCAAAAGTAAAGCACAAGAAATTTTTTTTTGCTGCCATTGAGTCTATAGGCCGAGATCATTTGCTAACAGTTACGAATAACAGCTCTAATCACTGAGCCATCGTGCCAACCTTGCCTTGTTCTGATAACATGAATAGTTTTTTTTACTTTTAATAATTTATATTGAAACACCCCCTTTGCATAATCTGTCCACCAAAGTTCAATTTCTTTACCAGCAGAAGATCCTTAGATTTCGGCGGCTTTCGTCAAATCAATCAAGCCAGCTCCAAGTTATAATTTATCTCAAATACCCAATGTTAATGCATTTAGAGTTAAGCCATCTATTTGCATGAATTAATCTCTGCTAAGCCCTAGCTTGTGAAATTACTAACACATAACTTAAAATTATTGATTAAATTCTGAGAAATATTGTGTAAATTATACAATTTTACAGTAACGATTTAATTTATATTTTCTAGTCCGTAGACCGAATGGAGCGAGACCGCCTCGTCATCTTCCTCCACAAGTTGATCCAGCACCGCCGCAACGTGCGCGACGTTCTCGAGTGGAACGGGATCCGTATACTCGTGGACCTGATGACCCTGGCGCACCTACACACGGCGCGCGCCACAGTGCCCATGCAGACCAACGTGTTGGAGGCAGCACCCAACTCTGGCCACTCTAACGTGGACAAGGAGTGGTATTACAATGTTGATAAGGCACAGGGGCAAGTTGAGAGGATTGGACCTGTTTCTTTTCAAGATGCAAGTATTTTGTAATATTTCTTTTTTCCTTATATTGGGAGTCTAGGACTTATATACTTCTGAAGCTCCACGTATTCTGATATTTTGTTGAATTAGGAAGACTGCCCAACAGGATATCAATTGACAAAGTCTCAATATTTCATCTTTCTCTTTTATTTCTCCTCATTCGTCATATTTTAACATTTTCCTATATACTACCTCTGCTTTCTGATCCGTTCCGGCCAAACTTTTGACCCCTTTTTTGTCTATTTTCTTGGAAGTTGTTTACGTCTTTAGTAAATAATACAGTTTGTTTTAAACCACTAATTTATTTCAAATTCATCACCAATCGGTTTCGTTTATGCCAAGCTTCATCAGGGTAAAATTTAAAACTAAGTAAAAATACATAGAGTGAACATAAGGTGAGACATAATACAAAATATAATAAGAGGGCGACAAAATATAAAACGGAACAGTGAGACAGGGATATGCTTACATGTAATAGAATGGGACAATATATAAAAAAGAAAGAGACGGAATGTTAAAGGAGGGAGAGATTAAGAGGATTGAAGAGTTGGGTAATTTTGAGTTAACGGGAAATATATCTAATATAGTTACGTTTTAAGAAAATTACTAAACAAAGTGTTTGTTTTATTTAATAAAGATGTCTACCACAAAGTAATTGCTTTCTACGAAAGCATATTTTCCTATTCTTTCTGTTTCTTTCTCCATTTCACTGTCAATCGTTACTTCCCTTTATATTCCATTTCTCTTATAATTTTATCAATAAACTATACAGTTGTTTTTCTGACCAGATTAAAGACCTGTACAAGGCCGGGACCATCAACGGGCGCACCAAGTGCTGGGCTAGCGGGATGGACGGCTGGCGCATGCTGCAGGCCATCCCCCAACTAAAGTGGAGCCTCCTCGCCAAGGGGACTCCCGTCTTCAACGAGTCGGAGCTGGCTACGCTGGTGCTGAATATTCTCATCAAGTGCTGCGAATACTTCCCTAGCAGGTGGGTTAGGTTAGGTTATTATACAATGGGGCCATCAAGTGCTGGGCTAGCGGGGACCATCCACTAGCTCAAGTGGAGCCGTCTCGCCAAGGGGACTCCCGGAGGAATAATAGAGGACTTGCCTAAGATGCCTGGGTGGGAACCCAACGCTTTGGACTGCTCAACCAACTAATTTATTTCAACAGATATTTTGCTCTCACCATATTCATAATATAACAGCAGATCTTAATAATATGTTCATTCTAATATGTTTTACCCGTTAGAGTGCAGTGTTTGCAAGTGTTAGTCACGTAAATTGCGACACAGCGCACAAGTGCTGCATTCTTGAGTGTGCGTTTGTTCGTCCTCGGAAGAGCACGTGTTCCATCGAAGAATGGTGTATTGCGGTTTGCGTGTGTCTTGATAATTGTATTTATTGTTTATCCTGTTATAATAAATTGAATCGATATTCATATTTCACCATGTCGGATCTTAGTTCTATTGCAGACGATGTATCAAATGACAGCGACATTACAGACGATGAGACCTTCGATCTGGTAAATGGAGACAGTGATGTCGGAAGTGCCATTATTGGCCATCGCAATAAAGGAATGTGAATAAAAAGTGATTTTTTCTCATATGCGCCAGCTGTAAGAAGGAACTACATGGGCTTTGCTTGGAAAAACACAATTGTAAAGCGAAATAATTTTGTTTGATTGTTTTTTTATTTTATTTTTATATGTTTATTAGTTATAGTTTTTTATTAGATGCATAAGATATCATTCTTTATATGTTTAATTAAAATTGGTTGATATTTGTCTAAGTTATTATATTTTTATTTATTACCATGTTTTTTTTCTAATAACACAAAATATCTATAGTAATTTATGTACCTACTTGCAAAATAAGCGCAGCACTAAAACGGTTAATCTATTTTCAGAGATGAAGACAATGCCATCGTCCGTCCTCTCCCAAAGATAAAGCGTCTTCTAACCGACACATACTGCTTGGCCCACGTGGTTCAAGTCCTCCTGACCTTTGACCCGATCCTGGTGGAGAAGGTGGCCACCCTTCTCTGCCAGGTCATGCAAGACAATCCGGAGATATCCAAGCTGTACATGACGGGGGTATTCTACTTCATCCTTATGTACACGGGAAGTAATCTGCTGCCGATTGCAAGGTTCCTGCAGCTGACGCATATGAAACAGGCTTTTCGGGCTGAAGATGTAAGTTATTTTTAACATACGTTTATAATCTAATGTTAAGTTTTGTTAAGCTTCCAATAGAACATTGAAAAATTTGGTAAGCTGTGAACAGAACATTATCGAATTTGATAAACTGTCAACAGTATATTAAAGAATTTAATAAGCTGTCAATAGAACATTGAAGAAATTGATGAGCTGACAACAAAACACTGACCAATATGATAAACTGCCTACAGAAAATCTATATCTTTTTTATTACGGTTTCAACAGTAATAGAAATTTTATAAGTTGCAATGTATTTGGGAATTATATGTTGATAGATTCCTATAACTTGAGTGTATTTATATTTAATATAATGGGTTAATCAAAGGAGTGTGTGTTAGGATCTACAGGAGTTGATTTATTTGTATAACGATTTAAATTTGCACAATATAAATACGAACACCAGTTAACAAATAATATAAACTGAACACGGAACAAAGAGAGATAGTCTAATCTAGTCAAACAACAGGAAGTTATTCTTTTACAGAAAACCAGTGACTATATACGAAATATAGATGTCACTAGTGTCGCCGTGCTTCAGGTATTTGACGGCTGTCGAAATAGTCAATCTTAGTGGCCAGTTCAGCAGGTAGAACCAGCTAACTACAATGTCTTTAAAAAAAACATTTATTAATTTATTTTATTTCTGCCATCACATCCTATATGAAACTTCATGCAACCAGGGTATGGTAGCTGATAATTAGTTGATAATGATGCATTCCTTTTATTTCTCCTTCAGTACTGACTATATAATTTCAAAAACAAATTCCTATTGATGTGAATATAATTTAGATTCCAATAAAAAAGAACCTCTTGACTTGTTTTCTTTCAAATGTAATTTTTTCCTAATCTTGCATTTAGACTACTACTTCAGACATCATGCAGAGATCGGTGCTGGGCCAGCTGCTTCCTGAAGCCATGGTCTGCTACCTGCACAACCACGGGGCCGACAAGTTTGCACAGATATTCCTGGGAGAGTATGACACTCCTGAGGCTATTTGGAATGCAGAGATGAGGTAACAACATTTGTTATGATTTTTTTTTAAATGTTTGCCTCATACAGGCGAAACATTTGCTGTTAACCCCTCGAGTATTTTGATAATAAATGATAATTTTTCTTTTGTGCATGGTAAACTTTTAAATGGCAATAAAAGGCATGTTTTTTCTCTTTCTAACACAGTTTAAATCATACACATTACTATAGTACAAAATGAGATAATGTGACTTTTATGAGTCCGTTTTGGGCTGGGAGAAATATCTCCCCGAAAGACTTTACGGCTATTTGTTTTCTGGGAGAAATATCTCCCAAAAACGACTCGAGGGGTTAATGCATCACTAGGCGACCTTCATAGCAAAGCAGTAACCTCCTAGGCTCTGGGTTCTAGAGGTTGCACGTTCTAACCCTAGCATGAGCAAACAATTATTTTTTTAAAATTGTTTTTCCTTATACATATATAATTAGAATTAGTGGAACTACAAATAGTGAAACTCTTTTATAAGGTTTTCAAAGGGACAGAAAAAAACACCTTTTGCATGTGGGATAAATTGGGACATTTTTTAAATTTCTGACTTCAAGGGATTGAAAAATAGAACTTCTTATGCATGAAAACTTCATATGTGGGAACCGTATATGACGGTTTCATTGTACTATTATATTTGCATGGAATATTGTGTAAAATACTAACAGTATCGCTTGAAATAGCTAGGTTTGTACTTCTCAACCTTCCCCTCTCATTCCCTTACCCCACTTCCTTTAGCCTCACAACATTTCCATACAAAGACTTTTTTATGTGAATACTGCAAAAGAATACCAACTAACTGGCGCAAGTGGGACTATGGCAATCCCCAATTGGGGTATGTTGTGAGGTTGAAGGAAGGAGATGAGGAAGGTTAGGAAATACCTGGCTATTCTGATCTGGCCAGTAAACATGGCTAAAGCCATTTCAAGCAAGGTTTCGTTTCTTAGTGGTGGTCTTTCACCAGGGCGATACTGAGAGTATTAAATAATTACATGAATATGCCATACACTGGCCATCCACTGGCTCAAGACAGTTAAAACTCTTGTCACGAGTCTGTTAATTATTTCCTTTTTTAGAACCTAGATTTGACATCCGTATGACAGGGTGGACCATACATATCTCAGCAGTTAGAGAATCATCATTCTGCTTAACAATATGCATTTTTGTCTTTATATTCCAGACGCATGCTGATAGTCAAAGTGTCAGCCCACATCGGTGACTTCACCCCGCGGCTTCGGGTGCATACGGGGGCCCGCTATCCGTACCTAGCCATCCCCGCAGTGCGCTACCCACAACTGGATGCAGAACTGTTCTGCAACGTGTTCTACTTGCGGCACCTGTGCGATATTCAGCGCTTCCCTGACTGGCCAATTCCTGATCCCGTAAGCACTATGATATATTGTATATGAATTATAATACAAAACTAACTAACTGGATATCACGCTGTTTCTCCGCAGGATTAACAGAAAGGATGGACTGTCACACAACTCTGTCTTAGCACACACTTCTTACTTCATTCACATTCATACATTGTCTCACTTGATCGTGCCGTGTCTTTCTCGGGTGTCCCCAACTTTTACCACCACTCACTTTTATGTCACATTACACTTTTTCAAGCATCCCTTTCTTAATCTTGTTCTTTATGCTTACATCAGCCTTACATTCTCTCTGGATCTCTACATTTGTAATACAGTCACACATTATTTTACCACACATTAACTAACTAATCATCACACCCTTTTCACTGCAGGGGTAGGCAGAGCGGACGGACCGTCAAACAACTCAATCTTGGCATACACCTCTTTCTTCATTCACTTTCATACAATGTCTCATATGTTCTCTCCTGTTATTCTGACATGGCCCGACTCAAGTATTTGATTCACTTGATCGTGCCATGTCTTCCTCAGACGTCCCCGGCTTCTTCTTCCATTCGCATTCGCGTCATATATTCTTCTTACACTCCTTTCTTTGTTCATTTGCTCTACATGCTCAAACCATCTAATCGTCCCTTTCTTAATCTTACTCCTTACGCTCACATCAGCCTTGCATTCTTTACGAATCTCAATATTTTTCACACAATCCATACATGGTTTTATCACACATTCACCTCAGAGATCTTATTTCTACGGCATTCAGTTTACTTTCATCCTTCCTTTGCCTATTCCATGCATCACTGCCATACATCAGGGTTGGTATCCATACATGCCCCTCAGAGATATATTCTCTACAACATTCAGTCTACTTTAATTCTATCTTTGCCAGTTCCATGCTTCACTGCCATACATCAGGGTTGGTATCAGCACTGGCTTCTTTTGATAACTTTTTATTACAATGTCGTTTGCAGCCTTTCTGTCTCTCATTAACATACTTCCCAAATACACAAACTCATCAACTTGCTCCAAATATTCATATTACGATATAAATTAAATCAATTCACCGATCAATTTGTTCCCCAGGTCAAGCTGCTGAAAGACGTGCTGGAGGCATGGACTAAGGAAGTGGAGAAGAAGCCTCCGCTCATGACTGTGGAGGAGGCCTTCAAGGCTCTGGGGCTGGCCCCTGGCAAACATCATGACGAGGCTGTTGTTCGCAAGTCCTACTACAAGCTGGCACAGCAGTTCCATCCCGATAAGAACCCACAAGGAAGGGTAAATACTATTTGTCAAATCTTAATGATTAAAAATAACAGCACTGCCACTCTGTCGTCTCTCACCAGTTTACACAATTTCTGGTTCACGAGTAGGTTGTTTGAACCCCTAACCCTTGAAATCCCGATTTATTTCACGACTGACTTAGCCAGTAGGTGTTCACGTTAATTTAATCGACCGGTCGGTGGCTGAGTTGGCATCGCGTCTGTGTTCCACCCAGGCGTTGTGAGTTCAATTCCTTGGCCGGTTAAGTCCTCCATCACGACACAAGCAACATCTTCTAAGTACTAGATTTTCAAATATTGTCACATTATTCGTAACCCGGGAATATTTGTCTTTTGAAAAAAAATAGGAGTCTCGGTAGTGAGCTAACTCATGACAAATGCGCGTGCTGTTGTTCACTCAATGCATTTATTAATATATGTAGTAGTTAATGTTTATGTAAACTTCTATAATCAATATACATATTTTTATTATACATAGAAACAAAACAGTACATTGGTTACAACGAAAAACAATTTCTAGAAACATAATATTACCTAGTGTGTACCTATGATATGTTTTATTGTAATGTCTTATTTATATACGTACAATATATATAATAGTTAACGTTTAATGTGGAATCTTCTCCTTTCGGAAAGTATCACTAATTTTTTAACACTGTTTGGAGTCTATGAACTTGGACCTTTAAAAAAAAATACATTCATTTTCCTATGAGACACCATGGTGTTACCATTTAAAACATTCTAAAAGATCGCATCGTTCTCATCTAAATTATTTTACTGATCTGTACCTCTAGCGACAAGCTCTAATATATTTTGAATCATAAATTTTAATACTAAATTAAAGCACATCTCGAGTCCAATGGATTGACGGTGTTGCCGCATAATTCTTCCATCATTTCGCCTTATCAAGTTTCAAATTTGCAGAGAATGTGGCTATCGCTAGCCACAAGTTTAAAACCATTTGATCTAGGCTGGCCCCTCACATGAATCACGTGGAAAATTGCTAGTTCGACGTAAACATTTTAAACAATGCGTTCGACTTCACATATTGTATCTGAACATAGTGAAAGAAATTTATAGGTTTGATATTTCGTGATCGCACTTGCGCCCGCGACCGCCTGTTAACGTGAACAAGCACTAAGTCGAACATCCGTGCTGTGATTCCTATTAACACTGTCTTTGGTCTAATTTTCAATCATATTCTATAAATACGGTTTGATTCAATCTCTATGTATTAGTGCATAGCTTTTTATATTATATAAGTAGGGTCCATATCACTGGCGTTGATATTTTTATGTTTCAATGACTCTTGTTACAGGATCGATTTGAAGAGGTCAACCAGGCTTATGAATTTCTGTGCAGCAGAAGTGTATGGACCGGAGATGGACCAAATCCTAACAATATAGTGCTTGTCCTGAGGGCACAAAGCATTCTGTTTAGCCGGTATTCCGAAGGTAAATAATGTTAAATATGAATAATAAATTTATAAACAATAAATTAATTAAAAAATATACTAAGTATTCACCACTTTATAAATATACATTGATATCTATGTTTCCTGATGATGAAAGCATCGCTTTCGAAACACGTAGATATCAATGTATATTTGTAAATTGGTGACTGACTACTAAGTGTTTTTTTAAATTCATTTATTTATAATGATGCCACAAAGTGAATACCAATCGTTTGAAGAAATTATAAATAATAAACCCTTTGTTTTTACCTTTAATAATACAATATCAACATGTTTCAGAACCAATGGTTCTTTTGTTGTATTTATTAAATGTGTATTTCTATTAAATATCTGTTTTGACCTCCTGTCCAAGACACACAGTGTTACTACCGAATGCCAATTTACGCTCAAGATTAGTATTTCCATAAAACCAGATACATGTGTATTACCACTGAAGAGTTAAATTAATATCATTAAAATAAGTGGTTTGTCTCACACTGTTTGGTTTTTTGTGTGATGACCATTATTTTCAGAACTGGGTGATATGATATGGACCATCAGGATGAAGCAGGAGACAGAGGCACTCATTTCATACAGATGAAACATCCATCCTCAATGCCGAGGAGTTCTTGGAGGAAGGGGTTGCAGGTGAGACACCTCTTCCTCTTGTCTTTTTTCTGACAATTTCATTAAATATTGATAATAAATAAATCCTTGTCTGTAGCAAGTACTTAAAATACGATTTTAATCAAATTGAGTTAGATGACAAAATGGATCCTATTGTCTGTTTCAAAAACATTCCGCCTTCCAGTCCATGATACATCGCCTAGTTAATGTCCCCATGTCAATTAATAATTTTCTTTCTGAACTTTCAATAATAAAACAAATAGCTGTAAATAACAGATATGAGCCAAATTTAATTGATAAAATCTTAAATAAAAAACTTAACAAAATATCAAAAGATAAGTATTTATACAATACAAATAATACTAATGATATTAAACAATGACATAAAATTTTATATATTTATAATTTTTTATACAAGGAATAATCTT
>JAHDVE020007880.1:0-46648 GCA_022606495.2 Halesus radiatus | reverse complement strand
TTAAATTCATTTATTTATAATGATGCCACAAAGTGAATACCAATCGTTTGAAGAAATTATAAATAATAAACCCTTTGTTTTTACCTTTAATAATACAATATCAACATGTTTCAGAACCAATGGTTCTTTTGTTGTATTTATTAAATGTGTATTTCTATTAAATATCTGTTTTGACCTCCTGTCCAAGACACACAGTGTTACTACCGAATGCCAATTTACGCTCAAGATTAGTATTTCCATAAAACCAGATACATGTGTATTACCACTGAAGAGTTAAACTGATAATAGCACCACTCAGATAATTTATATAACACCATTTTTTATGGAATATCATCAAGGTTTGACAAGGCTAGAAAATAACAAAAACTATGGCTAAAATAAGTATGTTGTGGGCGTGTCTGTGGGCCTGTTGAAGTCTCTCACAAATATATAATCATTTTCATTATCCTTTCTGGGGCCTAGGAGTCGAAAGGTCTTATGTAAATTGGCGACATCAGTTTTCTTTCAAATTAGTTTGTATCTCACACTGTTTGGTGCATTTTATTAATGATGACCATTATTTTCAGAACTGGAGCCGTACAAATACGCCGGCTACCCACAGCTCATCAAGACCATCAGGATGGAAACAGGAGACGAGGCACTCTTCAGCAAGGCGGCGCCGCTCCTGGCTGCCGGCTGCGAGCTCGCCCACCACACGGTGCGCTGCTCCGCCCTCAATGCCGAGGAGTTGCGGAGGGAAGGGGGGTTGCAGGTGAGACACCTCTTCCTCTTGTCTTTTTCTGACGAATTTCATTTAAATATTATTAATAAATAAATCGCCCATCTGTAGCAAAAAGTCACCAAATACGATTTTAATCAAAATTGAGTTAGATGACAAAATGGATCCCTTTCAATATTGTCTGTTCAAAAACATTCCGCCTTCCATTCCATGATACATCGCCTAGTTAATGTCCCCATGTCAATTAATAATTTTCTTTCTGAACTTTCAATAATAAAACAAATAGCTGTAAATAACAGATATGAGCCAAATTTAATTGATAAAATCTTAAATAAAAAACTTAACAAAATATCAAAAGATAAGTATTTATACAATACAAATAATACTAATGATATTAAACAATGACATAAAATTTTATATATTTATAATTTTTTATACAAGGAATAATCTTGAAAATCTTTTGAGGAACACTAAAGATAAATATCATGAATTTACTCGCTCCGGTATATACAAACTAAATTCTAACGACTGCTCCTCATTTTATATAGGAAAAACAAGCCGTAATTTCGACATTAGAATCAAAGAACACGTAAGATGTCTGAAAAATAATAATTTTTCACACATCTTACGTGTTACTTCGCTAATCATATTATCTCAAACAATCGTAGTTTTGATAAAAATATAGGAATCAATATTCTTCACATTAATAGTAAAGGTAAACGCTTAGATAATTTAGAAGCCTTGGAAATTAAGAAATGCCTCAATAATAATGATTCTATTATTACTAATCAAAAAACATATTTTACAGCCCCATTTTAAATATGTTTTCGTTCACCCCTCCCT
The DNA here is from genome assembly GCA_022606495.2 of Halesus radiatus. NCBI lineage: Eukaryota > Metazoa > Arthropoda > Insecta > Trichoptera > Limnephilidae > Halesus > Halesus radiatus. Next base: position 45,087 of record JAHDVE020007880.1, on the reverse strand, counting down.
CAATCTCTCATTTCTTCCCTCACTCTTTACTAGTCCCTAGCCACTCCCCCACCCCCACTGTGCCACTTATTATGTATGTTCTTGTATAATTTTGTAATATTGTTCAGTATACACTCGCCCTGACGATGGAACGGTGTTCCAAAACCGGTAGGCGTGTGAAATGAATGTGGTTAAATATTTTATTATAATGGAAACCACAAAGTAATGGCTTCATACATATATATACCTTATTATTTGATTTGCTTAAGGGTAAACAAAACTTAATATGCGCTCGCAGATGGCACTATTTTAAATATTTGAGAAAAAAACACTTAAGTGTTATTGTAAGTCTTGACATATTATAAGTTTCTTGAAGGACTTGAGCTTTAAACTTATAATAACAATTATTTAATTTCATATTCCGTATGTACACCCGCCGACCAGTGGCGTGCCGTCCATAAAGCCTGAAAAGCTGTGCCTACATCAGTAAAATGGCTCGGTAACTTTTTAGGATGTTGTAATGTGTAAGTTTAGAAAAAAACACTTAAGTGTTATTGTAAGTCTTGACATATTATAAGTTTCTTGAAGGACTTGAGCTTTAAACTTATAATAACAATTATTTAATTTCATATTCCGTATGTACACCCGCCGACCAGTGGCGTGCCGTCCATAAAGCCTGAAAAGCTGTGCCTACATCAGTAAAATGGCTCGGTAACTTTTTAGGATGTTGTAATGTGTAAGTTTAGAAAAAAGAAAGACAATTAAATAAAAAATATGTGTATCGGTAAGCAATTTTTACCCTCATTTCTCAATCCGGTCATAATCAACAACAGAAGATAATAATAAAAATGGCATTTTTCAGACCTTCCAAAATATTCAATGTTGTGCAATAAGGAACTCCAGTCCAATTTATTTTTATTTTTTTTATCAATAATGTCATTTAAACTTAAATACCAGTATATTTCGTTTTTTTTTTCTGAAGTTAGTTTTCATACTTGAAATTATTTTCAAAGTTTCTATTTTTCAAAGTCCACCAAAATGCTGTAAAACTATGGCCGGTCGGTTTTGATCAGTTTTGAGGTTAGAATGTCAAATATCAAAACAAGGATGAGCTTTACCGTACATAATTTTATATTCTATTCGTAGTAAACCATAACTTAACATAAGTAATAAAATTATGTACCTTTTTAGAAACCTTAACACAAAGAATAATAATAATATTGAGCATAATATTATCATAATATCCATATTGATAATTGGTTTGCTCATGAATACTCTATTTTATTTCACTTATAATAATTTTTATATTGATAAACAATTATAGAGCTTAAAGTCACCCAAATTAAGTTTAAATTTCACGAAAACTAAAAAATTTTTTTTTTAAAATACATAACTAAAATGAAAAATATGAATGTTCATACTAATGCGAAAACAAAATACGCATGTGATGTCAGATGTTCCGAATGCAATGATACCAATATAACAAGGTGTTTTGATGAGATGATTTTTTTTCTTCACATTTAAATAATGATTTACAAATTCTACATATAATTATATATAATAAAAGCAATATATTCAGAATCGGTGTTTGCTGATCTATATGAATACATATTTTTAAACCCTATATTTTTATATGGAATATTTTTAACTGCAGTTCCTTATTACAATCGTAAAGACTGCAGCTTACCCTTGGTCATGGAGCAATGCACTCCACTTCCGCCAACAAACAATTCATTTCAATATTTGAAAGCATTACTTGCTGTAAGTGTTTTTTTTTTATATTTAAATAAGCACCATCTGTGAGCGCATATCACATTTCGTTTACTCTTAAAATCACCTAATCATTTATCGCACAGTTTGAACCAGCAAAACTCACCATGTGTATTTGGTGAGTTTTTATTTTTATCACAAAATAAATCTACCATACCCAAAAAATATGAGTACTCTATGACCCGTCACCTAAAAGATAATTATGATAATTTCTAATATTCAAAATTTTTGATAGACTTTTTGCTGCAGAGAGATGAAATGTGCATATTTTTACATATACTCGTATATGTTGATACGACTCTCCAGGTTCTACTGGAAGCCTACTCCCGCTGCGTGTCGGTGCTCAGCCTGTCCTCGAAGCCAGCGGACGTGGGGGTCCAGGTGTGCGACCACATCAGCCAGTGCTTCTCCGTGGCCGCCACCTTCGAGCACTGCCGCGGTGTCATCGGGGAAATGCCCAACCTCATTGTTGACCTGTGCAGAATTCTGCAGTTCAAGGTAAGCTACCATTTTGTATACAGTGAAGCTCTCTTTAGAAGTTTTCTAAGGGACCAGAAAAATAGTTTCCTATGTGGGAAAACTTTATATTTGGGAACAAGGGACCAAAAAAACCAAACTTCTTAAGTGGGTGATTCTACATAATTATAGAATTAAAAATGATGAATAATTTTTTTTTCGAAACTCCCTTGTTTTTTTTTTCAATACAAAAATATTTTTCCATAGAAGAATATTTTTTTTCATACAAACAATTCAATTTTTTACTTGTATGTACTATCATGTAGAATACCTCCCGGAGTTACTGCACTACCCCCGGACACATTATATTATATTGTTGTATTTGGTCCTATGGGCTAGCACTAAAATATTGTGTATTTATTATTTTCTATTTACACTTTGGGGGTATCAGATTTGATTTATAACATGAATATATATTTTTTAATAATGATTAATAATGAAAGTTCTTGCATGGATATTGCTTTTTTTATATATTTCCCATAGGAAATAGTCCAACGAAGACTGATTAAAAGTCTTAGATTTAAATATAATATACCGAAAAAATTCGTTCCGCCAAAGCCATAAAGAAAACCTAAAATTAGAGTCATTGAGCACCGGGCCGAGAACCACAGGACAAATAATAATCCCTAAACTTAATACAACAGCTCAACACCATTACACATATTCAGCCATAATATATTTTAACAAACTTCCTAGACATTTATAAGAAAAAAACATAATATTCATTTTACAAGAAACTAATTTTAGGTGTATATTATATGTTCACTTGGAAAAAATGCATATATGTTTATATACATACATTATATAGATATATTTTATTTCTAAAAATTTCTTTTTAATTTATTCTTTCGAAATTAGTGTATAGAATATCATGTTCATGGGAGTACTCTTGAAATTAATTAAATGTATAACAAACCATAATAGTACTCCCTCTCTAAACACGAGAATTTCTCAATTAGGGAGGTATTCATTTTTAAAAAGAAACTGAAAGTCTGTTGTATGCTGATGATGTGGTGCTGATTGCTAACAGTATGGAAGATCTACAGTCCCTCGTATCTAGGATGAACGAAGTATGTATGAATAATGAGCTAATGATGAATGTAAATAAGTCCAAAGTCATGGTGTTTGAAAGAGAGAGTACGAAAACAGTATGCAATATAGTTGTGAATGATGAATACTTGGAGCAGGTTGATGAGTTTGTGTATTTGGGAAGTATGTTTACGAGAGATGGAAAGACTGATAGGGATATTGAAAGAAGGGTGAATGCAGGAAACTCCATTAACGGAGGACTGAATGCGGTTGGCGCAAACAAAAAAGTTGTCCAAGGAAGCGAAGCTAGCAGTGCACAATGGAGTGCTGATACCAACCTTGATGTATGGCAGTGAGGCATGGAACTGGCAGAGGAAGGATGAAAGTAGACTAAATGCTGTAGAAATGAGATCTCTGAGACGAATGTGTGGTAAAACCATGTATGATCGAGTGAAAAATGTTGAGATTCGTAAAGATGCAAGGCTGATGTAAGCGTAGTGAGCAAGATTAAGAAAGGGACGCTTAGATGGTTTGGGCATGTAGAGCGAATGAACGAAGAAAGGAGTGTAAGGAGAATATATGACGCGAATGTGAATGGAAGAAGAAACTGGGGAGGTCGGAGGAAGACATGGCACGATCAAATTAATCAAATACTTGAGTCGGGCCATGTCAGAAGTCGGAATAACAGAAGAGAATGTATGAGGCGTTGTATGAATGTGAATGAAGCAAGAAGTGTATGCCAAGATCGAGTTGTTTGGCGGTCCGTCCTCTCTGCCTACCACTGCGGTGAAACGGCGTGATGGTTAGTTAGTTAGTTAACTGAAAGGATTAAATAATAAAACATTTTTAGTACTTACATACGTACTCTTATTACCATGTAAACAATGTTGTTAATTATATATAATAAATATCTTTAAAAAATAAAAAATAAAAATGCTTAGACCCCACTTAAACCTCTCGAAAGCTTCAAGGCAACCATCACGTTAATGTTAATTTTAATTTTAATACTTCTTTTCAGCATCTGGGTAAACTGTGCTGCAGCGCCGTGCTTTGTGTTGGCTCCCTCTGCGTGGACGGAGCATTGCAGACCAGACTATTAAGATGCGGCGCTTTATGGCCACTTCTCAAGTTCGCCCTTCTCTACGACTTCACTCTGGATGAGGGGGGCGTTGAGAGGTCCAAAGACTCCAACCAGCAGGTACAAGCTTTTTCATTCAGTTGATGTTTTTGATCAGAAAACTGTGTTTTGTATCAAGGGACAACAAAAACCTATAACAACTGTTACAAGAGTCCTCAGTAATTAGATTTATCTAGCCGGGACAACTCCGTCGGACAGGGCATGTAACAAGTATGAAACAGCCAACTACAAAGAGGCTTCTTTGTAATAAACCTGCAGGATGAAGGAGTATTTATCAAGAGATAAAACTAGGTGACTCAACGGTGTAAAGGCCTACTCCGCATCCATGGACATAAGGATAATAATAATAATCGGACCATTTCTATAGCGCCGCTTTTGTGAAAAATCACCTCAGGGGCGATGAAGGATCTGTATGGAAACAGCAGGAGACCAGAAATAGTGGAAGTTTTTCCTAGACCTTTTTGTTTGACAAGCCCCCAAAGAGCTCACAAACTTCAACAGCTCGAAGGGCTTTGAAACAGAGAATGGATGGTTACCTCTTTGGGTAAGAATAACCTCGTAGGATTTAATGGTTCACCAATCACGTCTGATTACAAATGACAATCTAGTCTTCTTCAACGGAACCAATCTTCCCAACATGGCAACCACCTCTGATCTGGAACCTCAAAATACCTGAAAAAAACCCTTGACTCCCCTATCTTAACAAATGGATTGCAATCTTTATAGCACAGGCACCAGGTGGGAATATTGTCTTTGTTTTATCGGTATTGCAATGGAAGATGCTCTTAGGAACTGGCGTCATTGATCCCTTCAGCACCTGTGCATAGCCGGGAAACACACCAAACGCGCGCCCAACATTTGTAAAAGGTTGACATTTGTCACATGAGAACGGGTCGTTTCTAAAACTCATTGAGTTCAACAGCCCGGCTGTTTGAACACTTTCCCGGCCTCTGCGTTTACCCCCCGTTAACAACATGGCTCCCTCCTTAACTCCTTCCTCTACTCAAAAAGACCCTCCACACAGCAGTCGCGTGCCTTGCCCTATGACCAAAGGTAGGCTGCGTGTAGTATTGTAGGAGTTCGGTATGCATTGTGCATTGAATATTTGAAATGACCACTTTATTATCATCTTCCACTGATTGTTGCGGAACTGAATAAATGAGTGCACAAATTCCTTACTAAATTCATGAAAACATAAAAGATTGCCTCAGAAATTTGTCATATTTTTCAATAATCTTTTAATTTAATTTTATGTTTCGTTTTTATTAGGGTAGGCACACCTTTTTAGTCTTTATGGACTGGTCGCCTCTGCCATATAGCATCCTTAAGATGATATAGGCCCTGAGGGAAATTATTTTTCTCATGGCGTCCTGTGTGGAGAAAGACTCTTCCAGGACTCCAAGGATTGCAGTGCCAATAATGATGACAGACAAACTTTAGATATTTGTAATTTAATTTTGCTTTTTAATGCCCAACTTTTTAATTAGAAGATATTAACCATGTATAACTCCAAAGATGCTTTAGCGCGATTAGAACTCCATTATGTTTTTCTAGTATGTATTTTTTGTATTTCTTTCTTACAGGAGGTTGCAAACTCACTAGCCAAGCTGTCGATCATTGCCTGCGGAAGACTCGGAGGCTATCTGACCAGTGATAAGGAGATTCCAAGCAACCAACTTGCCAGAAACGCTTGCCAGACCCTGCTCACCCCTTATCTAGCCAACAAACTCAAGAATGACAAACCGGAAGAGGTACATATTCAGAGTGTTTATAAAATGTCAATTTCATAAATATTGCTTTATTACTTTATGAGAGATTTCTATACTAAATGTATTCATTTCAAGTGCAAATTGGGGATGGAGTCTATAACATAACATATCACTTGAAAATTGTTTGCGGATAGCATTTTATTGGTTTTATGAAATTTAATCCTTTGTTTCAATAATAATTATTATCTGCTCACAGAGTATAGATCCCTTCAATTATCTTCACCTCACATTATTTTGTGATTGGTCATTCGTCAGTTAGAAGGTATATTTTACTTTTGTAGCTGTTAAAAATCCTGAATTCCAACTGGCGCAACCCCTACCTGGTGTGGGACAACAGCACCCGCGCCGAACTGTCCGAGTTCCTGCAGAACCGGAAGCAGTACGCCCTGAACGATGACGATGACAATGATGACATCATTCTCTGCACAGAGTTCAAGTACTCGGCGCATGAGGGTCAGCTCATGATCGGAGAGATCTTCGTGCAGATCTATAATGAACAACCTACTTTCCCCATAGAGGTAAGTTTCACAAAAAAAAACTCAGTATTTGTAATTGGCTACTGCTTGGCATTTAATTTTAGATATTTATTATGTTGGAACTGCATAATGTCATTACTATGGCAACACCCGAGTTCTTTTATATTTTGATGTTGGTTGTCAAAAATCCGCATTAAACTATTATCACCGATCACTATTTTTACTTAAGTTATTTATTAATGGTTTCAATTTATTTCAAATGAATAAACCAATAAACTGTGGAATGAGGGAAGTGTATTTTAACGCTGTTTAGCAGAATTTCGAGCAAGGAAGCTAGTGCACAACTTAGTAGATGTTTACAAACGAACTGTTGAAATTCTTGGTACATGGTGTTTTTTAGAATAGTTTTTTTTATGGGATAACGCACAAGAGTCCCAGCTGCTCCCAACCATCTGGAAACAGTGAGACTGTGGCATCCCCATGGGGTATGTTGTGAGGCTGAAGGTATTGAGGAGGGGAAGGAGATAGGGAAGGGGAAGGTGGGGAACTACCTGGCTATTCAGATCTGGTCACCAAATACGGCTAAAGCCATTTCAAGCAACGTTTTAAATCTGAATGGTGGTCTTTCACCAGGGCGATACTGACAGTATCTGCCACTCTGGAATGTGTCGCAAACATACTACATTTTATTTTTAATTAATAAATTGTGAAATAACAATTTAATCAAATAAAATTTACTTGCGTATGCTGGGATTTTAACCCGCTACCTCTGTATTCGTAGCCAAGGATCATAATCACTCAAATCACGGAGACCGTCAAACTGCCGTGGTCTGTTATCAAATACATATTATTAATTTTATACTATTTAAACAACATTTTTGTAGATTTATGACGATTAAAAACTATTATGACATTGTGATTTGAGTTTATCCTTGATATTTAGATTTGATAGTTTGTTAGTATACAAAGAATAATGCCCAAAGGAAAAACGTCTTAATTTATTTTTTCGGCAAGTACCATTTCTGTTTTTAAGTTAAAAACATGCACTTGGACCATTGCGCTTTTTTAAACCTACTTTGATTTTCCTATGAGCTATCTTTGTGTTGCCATTTAAAACTTTTTAAATGGCAATTGTAGCGCCCCCAATTTTTGTCTACTTTTAAATGTCAGACTATGTACATATTTTTTTATTTTGTGTTTCCTAGAAACTAGATGAATAGATCATTAATTTATTTTCATTTTTAATTTCAATCAATATTTTGTTATTTTAATCCATTTTATGACTTACAAACATTATTTATTTATTTGATTATACGCCCATCCGGGCTTTTCCATGGATTTTAGAACATAATATAAAGAGCTATCAAAATTACAAGTACATAGAGATTCATCAACAACGCCTCCAAACCTGTTGCCCAGATCATACTTACTATTGGTTAATGAATGAGACTGATAGTTGGTTGTGTTAGTGTTGCAGAAAAATGTTACAGTTTGTCTTGTGCTCCTCGTCGGTACATTTAATTTAATAGTGGCGAGGATGGTAGGGCTGTCAATTATTCATATGTATGTCCTTTCAACACATTTCTGCTACCTAGAAGTGACATCTTGAATTTACCCTGGCCAGTGATTGTACTCCGTGATGCTGCATATACAATATTAACTTTATTGTTTTAACTAATTTGTTTATATCATTTCCAGAACCCGAAAGGTTTGGCCATCGATCTACTGGAGTACCTGGGCCAACAAGTGTCGCAGGGAGCCCTGGATGATGAGAAGATCAGTCACATCGAGATGGCACTGGAAGCGTTGGCCAATGTTATCAAGAATAATGCCGGTCAGTTGCACAAACATTTTCTTTTCTTTTTTCCCGCACTTCATGGCATCGTAATCTACGTGCCTGGTACGAGTGCAGTCCTACAAAGTTGTTCCGGGCTGCAGCCTGCAGTGCGCTGGGTGAAGATTGCCCTGATGATAGCCAACCTTCGGTGGGAGAGGCCACTGGCCGTATCGATAAAGCATAGCACTATTATAACAACAATACCCAAATCAAAGTACTTAAGTTTGCAAAAATGTGTAGTGAAGCTCTCTTATAAAAATTTTCAAAGAGACCGGAAAAACCTACCTTTAACTTTTAGCAGTCAGAAATTATCCATCAGTTACGCAAAATTTGTATCCGTTAAACGCCGGCGTATCCTATCGGCAATGTCAAAAGATCTTTTCTGTAAATATCAATAGCTATTCTAGGGGAAAGTACTTATGATAGGTATGATAGGATATGTATACAGGTTTTAATAATAAACACATTCTCTGGTAAGACGGTACAATGCAGGCAGGCCGCACACAAATTTACTCTCGGCACACTCTCGAAGTATTAGGTTAACCCCTTTGACCTCAGTCATTTTTCTTTTAAAAATACAAGTAATTTCTTTTGGATGACAAAGTATACTCGTGAACTTTCTTTGTTTCACAATGTTACTTATATTCCTTTCTTTATATGATACATCGAAGTTTGGGCGGACTGATCGGCACTCTGGCGCTTTTAACAAAGTCGATTTGCGCTGATAGATTGTTGGTCTGAGGCTTTTTCTTTGTGAACTTTTTTTTGGTCTCAATCACCCATCTACGTTCTTACCTCTATGCCACGGTGGTTGTATCGGACGCTTGCCGCCTACTTTTATGTTATATATTCAACTCATGTAACTTGTAAGGGAATCGGGTCGTGTGAAAAATAAATATTGCTTCACTGTTCGCGCACAGGCCCTATTCCCGATATTTTGTATTTGTATTTGAAATTTGTATTTGTATTTGTATTTGAAATTTGATTATTTGGTGGTCTGGGGATGAGTATGTTCCCCCAGACCACACTAACTTTAAACTGAATAAAGATGACAGAGCGAGATGGCGCGGTGGAAGAGAGACGGTGATATCGAGTAAAAATCTCGCGGCGTTACTCGATGCAGATTTTGTGTCAATAGTGCCGTGAGATACCAACTAGGCCGCCCGACGTAGCGCCTGGGTGGTAACGGCGATGTTGAGTAAAAATCTCGCGGCGCTACTCGATGCAGATTTTTGTGTCGATAGCGCCGTGAGATACCAACTAGGCCGCCCGGCGTAGCGCCTAGGTGGTGTTTGTATACAGGCCGAAAACGGGCAGTTCGGCAGATATCCAGCAACACTTGAACTGACAACACCTCTACTCCACCGCTCTACCTCGCTCTTCTTGGAACTGACCTGCCTTCTTCTTTGACGCCCTCCCCGCTGACCCTTGGACCACCCCCCGGAATACCAACGCCCCAAGGAACCAGACCCTCGCTTCATCACGGACAAGGCCCAGTCGAGCATTTCGCAAGTTACAAAAATCGGCGTCGTTCCTCCTTGCAAAAGGAACGACAGGTTGTCTCCCCCCTCCCTCCAGCCCGCTTCGCAGATTGCAATCAGTCGGCCTTTCTACAGTCGTTTGTGTGTCGGAGTACGTCTGACACAGTGGTTGTCTCATTACTTGTTTACGGTAAAATGTGTTGTGCACTATATTAGTTTTGTTTTGAAGTATGCATTTGATTTATTTTCAGGTGTTGAGATTCAATGCATAGGACACTTTGGATTAATATTTGGCCTGCTCAGTGCGCGCGGCTATCCCGGAGTTCAAAAGGCTGCTCTACAGGTGAATACGTTTTATGTTGTAACATACTTCTACGATTATCAACATATCAATACGGTAGAACCGTGTTAATTCCAAATTCATGACACCTCTAAAACCAAATTTCAATTTACGTAATGATTTTCCACTTAATTCAAAAATTTGAAAAAAAAAACAGCATGTCCATTACGCTAACAGCTTATAATAATTCGATCTAAAGCTGAAACGGACTGAGAATCATTTTCGTATAAAAAATCGATTTGATGATCATCAAAAAATGTGACCATCTTTACACTTTCTCAATAAATTAATGTAACATCTTTCACTCATATTGCAAATCACATCGACGCACAGTGGTGCCCCACCTTTGACGTACACACCAAATGCATAATTTTAATTGACCGCTGCTTTGATAGATCCTAGCTCGACGACAGTCGGCACACTTCCATGCCATATCTCCCTTTGTTTCTATTATCTATCTTGTTGGCCATATTATAACATCACTTTCTTGTAGGTGGTGGTCAGCAGTGCGGGCTGTGCAGAGTGTGTGGAGGACGTCGCGGCCGGGCGCCTGATGGGACACCTCCTGCCGCTGGTGGCAGCCGGGCCTCTGCAGGCGGTGGCCCTGGACGCCCTGTCTCCGCTGCTCACTAATACTAGTATCGTCAATGAGGCTCTTAACAAAGGTAACCTAACTTCTAGTATTGATGTGATCATCACTTGATATTTGTATTTGTAGTATACGAGGTTTGTTCAAAAGAAAAGGTGAATTTTGATTTTTTCGAAAAGTATTTATTTATTCATCAATATCCATTTTCTCCCCTTCAAAGTAATCCCCCTCAGATATAATGCACTAATGCCAGCGCTTCTTCCAATCCTCGAAGCACTTCTGGAACGCGCTTTTCGGTATGGCCATCAGCTCGTTCTTCGATTCTGACTTTATCTCATCAATTGTGGCAAAATGCTTTCCTTTCATTGGTCTCTTCAGTTTCGGGAATAGGAAAAAGTCGCGGGGAGCCAAATCTGGTGAATACGGTGGTTGAGGCATTATTACGGTGTTGTTTTTGGCCAAATAATCACGAACAAGGATTGATGTGTGAGCTGGTGCATTATCGTGATGCAAAATCCATGATTTGTTTTTCCACAATTCCGATAGTATTCCTTATTAACCGTACGACCTGTTGGCAAGAACTCATGCTACACCACTATACCCCATTGTAATCGAAGAAAACAGTGAGCAAAACCTTCACATTTGATCGAACTTGGCTTGCTTTTTTCGGTCTTGGCTCTTCTGGCCACTTCCATTGGGATGGTTGGGCCTTGGTTTCGACGTCATAACCATATACCCACGTTTCATCACCAGTTATGACCCTTTTGAGCAAATCTGGATCGTCGTTGACATCATTCAACAACTCCTGAGCGATACTAATGCGACGTTGCTTTTGCTCAAAATTTAGCAATTTCGGAATAAACTTCGCTGCCACACGTTTCATGCACAAAACATCTGAGAAAATTGCATGGCATGAGCCGATTGATATGCCAACATCCTCTGCAACTTCCCTAATAGTGATTTGATGATTTTCCAAAACCATTTTCTTGTCTGTTTCAATGTTTTCTTCGTTCGTTGACGTGGTTGCAACTCCAGGACGCTCATCGTCATTAACATCTTCTCGGCCTTCTGTAAAGCGCTTGTACCACTTATAAACACTTTTTTGAGACAAAGTAGACTCGCCGAATGCCACAGTCAACATTTTAAGTGCGTTGGAGCACTTTATTCCATTTTTAACGCAAAATTTAATACATATTCTTTGATCCATTTTTTTCAAAAGTAAAAAATCGAAGAACACACAAAAACGTGACTTACCTTTCCAGTTGTCAAAAACAAACCACTAATCCAAAATGGCTGATAATGCTAACATATGATAAACATATGTGTACCAACATAACAAAAAAAAAATCGATAATCGAATGTACAAAATTCACCTTTTCTTTTGAACAAACCTCGTACATACAGTTTATATTATGGTGTCTGTGAAACGTGTGAGATTGATTGCATTGATTGTTTTTTCCAGGTGCTGTGATATATTTATTAGACTTATTCTGCAATTCCAACTCCAACACGGAACAACTCTCAGAGTCTTCTGCCGATCACATGGCCAAAATGATGGCGGACAAACTTCACGGGCCTAAGGTATTTCAATACATTTATTTTTTGTTTCAATTTGTATTTTCTAACGACAATTTGAACAATTGATTGAATATTATTAGTAAAGTTTGGGTGTTTCAAACTCCATCATATTTGAACAGTCTCCTTTAACCTGTTAAAATCCAAAGCGTAATTCTCTAAATACAAATCAGAATAAAAACAATGTTTTTTTTTTGCAATTGTTTTCTGTTTACAAGTTAATATATCTTATTATTCATATATAGTTCATATTTATACAGTAAGACATATCTCTAGAATAGCTAACTTTATCAATAACAACAACAACAAAAAATCCCATTTGGTAAAAAAAATGTCAAAAAAAATATTTTTATAGGTATATAAACTGTTTTTATTATTTCTACATAAACCTGAATATATAATACAAAAAACAATAGTCAAAACGTGTTTTTGAAGAAATAACGACTGATACTCCTTTGAAATTCCCTAAAATTTTGCACACGCCGAGTGTACTTTAGAATTTTTTTGTGTTGTATTGTATAGTTTATGATGATAATTCTTTCGAATTTTAGTAGATAATTGTTATATTTTTTTAAATTCTAAAAACCTGTAAATAAACAATTCAAAAAAATTCATTATTCATCAGGGTTTAAAAGATTCACCATTTTTACAACTTCATTTACAAACCTTAATTACGCCATGTGCTTATGTGAAATTTTAGAAAAATTACACCAAAACAAACTAGATTATATTGCATATTCACAAAAACCATTTAATAATAATAATAGTAATAATTATTAGATGATTTGTATAGTGTCGTTTTTGTGAAAAATCACCTTAAGGGCACTGTAAAACTTTGTAGCTTGCCATAATTATAGTATATACTCATAAATTTGTTTTGAACCACTTCAATTTAACATATATAATAATAATAATCTCAACAGGTTTCAGAAGTACCCTTCCTTTATCAAGAATTTATCCAAACTAAACTATATTACAAAAGAATGATAGACATAATAAACATAAACACCAATACCACGAAGCATTTTATGGATATATTAGTGTAAAATGCTGGAGTTTTTTTAAATTTTTTTTATATGAATACCACACAAGAATCCCTGACGAGACTATGGCATTCCCAATTGGTGAATGTTGGGAGGCTGAAGGTATTGGGGAGGGGAAGGAGAAGGGGAAGGAGAAGGGGAAGAGGGAGGTGGGGAAATACCTGGCTATTCAGATCTGGTCACCAAACATGGCTAAAAGCCATTTCAAGCAACCTTTCAATTCTGAATGGTGGTCTTTCACCAGGGCGATACTGAGAGTATCTTCCACTCTGGAACGTGCGCAAGTACTCTATATATTATTTTTAAATTAATTAATTGTGAAACAGCACAAATTAATTCAATAAAATTTACTTGCGCACGCCGGGATTTGAACCCGCGACCTTCGGCATGGAGGCCGTCAAAAAGGAGTGAGAAATATTGACTCATAAATATGTAAACACATACATTGGACAAAACAAATGCATTGATAAATAATCTCATTTGTATTACCTTCAAAATGGGGTATGAATCATGTGAAATAATGAGATACCAAGTAACTATTGCTTTTCAAAAACAAAAGATTTCAAGTGCATAACATGTTAACGTGGCCTACATGAAGATACGACTTTATTTTAGAGCATCAACCATTTATATTTCTCAAAACACATTAGTTATGCTATGAAATGTGCATAAAAAACACGTATTATTGGGTAAATCCATTAAAATAATCGTTATTCCATCGAGACTTTGTTCATCGTAAAACGAATGAATTCTCCACAAGCGCGGACAAATTCTTTATTTCTAATATTGAACAAATTCTTTCCTAAGCCGTCAGAGAGGCTACAGAACCTAAAGTGTTATTAGCGCAAGCTATCTTCATTTTATCCTTCATGCAGTTGTCAGAGCATTAAAGGTTAAAATCAAATCATAAAAAAATTTGAGCCAGGATGGTATTGGACCGCTCACATGTGAGCAGTAAAATAATTCGCACCGGTGCGACGGCGGGTTTTTACAGGTTAAACGTGGATTCTCGGCCCATTTCAGCTTTTGAATTGTGATAGACTGTCAAACATAACGGTCATGTTGTTATTCTTGTCAGCTGATCACAATTTGATCAAAAGCTGAAATCAATCGCGAATCTATGTTTAACGGGGGACCTTTGAAACACCCCAACCCAAGTTTTACTTTCTTTTTCTTTGAATTTTTCACGAATTTGTTATTTGCTCCACATAGGAGACCCCGAGAAAAATAATTTCCCTCAGAGCCTATGTCATCTTTGAGGATGTTGCGTGGAGGGCCTTGAAGAGACTCATGTTGTTGGTGGGAGGAAACACAGGCAATTTGCTACTTGAAAATACACAATCACAACTGTTGACCCTGTACAAATCGCAAGTGCCCCCCACTGTAGAATTTGGCAGCCACCTCTGGTCGGGAGCCTCAAAATACCTGAAAAAAAAACCTTTGACTCTGTGCAGAAACGGGCGGTCCGTTTAATAGATTCACCTATCTTAACACACGGATTGCAATCTTTGGAGAACGGACGTTAGGTGGGAATGCTGTCCTTGTTCTACAAGTATTTTAATGAAAGATGATCTGAGGAACTAGCGTCATTGATCCCTTTGGCACCGGTGCATAGTCGGAAAACATGCCAAACGTGCGCTCAACATTTGCACATGGTTGACATTTGTTACATGAGAGTTACATTTCTACGACTCGTTCTTGTGTTGAACAGCTCGGCTGTGGAATGATCTGCTGGCCTCTTTTTGTTTCCTCCCTCCTACAACATGGGTCTCTTCAAGACTCAAGTTCACTTCTGCTTATCCTCTAAAAGACCCTCCATACAGCATCCCCAAAGATGATATAGGCCTTGAGGGAAATAATTTCCCTCAAGGCCTCCTTTGTGGAGTTAGTGTAAAATAAAAACAAAAACACAATTTAATACACAAATACAGAAAACAGTTTTGCTATTTGAAAATGTTTGACCAATTTCAGCATAATTAAGGGAGAATTAACCTTTATTCAGGCACACAAAACCACCCACAACACACTTGCATCGGTTTATTTCTTCAGTGACTGAATCTTACAGAAAGTCTTGTAAATATTTTGTTGTCACAGGTGAAACTTCTCCTATGCCGCTATCTCCCGGCTATATTTGCCGACGCCATGAGATCGGGGGGCACTGCAGCGGCCGCCCGGATGCTCAACACCCCTCAGCAGCATCCAGAGCTGGTGTGGAACACGGAAGCCAAGGATAGAGTGTCGGCTCTTATCGCAAGGCATAAGGACGAGTTAGTATTACTTCTTTTCTTTTGATCGGTTGATGAGTGTAATCTGACACTGTGATCTTTATTTGAACGATTTAGTCTGGAGAAACTGCCAAGTCTATTTTTTATTTTATTTTTATATTGCACCTGCTGTCTGTGCGGTGTAAAGACAGGGAAACTATATCGCCATCCGGCTGGGCAGTGTTGTGAGGCGAGTCAAGGTGGGGGGTGTAGGAAGAGATTTATTAATTAACGGGTCTTGAAGAGGCCTGGTTTACATGATGGAGGAAAAACAGATGCCGGTAGCTTGTTCGACTTGCCTTACACAAAAATGAGTTGGAGAATCAACCTGTTCCCATGAAGCCGACATCAACTGTGAACAGGTGTAGGGCTCGTGTCCATCGAGTTTCGTATACAAGCACTGGTGCACTGGGAATCAATGCTGTTAGTTCCTTCGGGCAGGCTTCATTGAAATACCTCTAGAACAGACTCAGCATATCTATATTGCGTCTGTGCATTAGAGATAACAAATGTTTTGTTAGTGACGGCTTGTCAATCAGACAACCGCCCTCCTTTGCTCAGAATTGAGCAGGTTTATCGGATATTTTGGAACTCCAGCCCAGAGGTGGCTCCCAAATTCAGAGTCCACCCTCCACACCAAGTCAATTAACCTGTATTGCGGCTGACCCATACTATAACTCTACTATGAAGTAGTGAAGGTGCTTCATTAGATTGTTGTTTGAGATCAGATGAACTCATTGTGATTCCAAAGACCAAGTCCTCTACTTTTTGCTCTTGCCAAGCTATGGGATCTATTTCATTAGTGTTTCTGATAAATTTGAGTGATTTGCTTGACATTAACGGTCATGTTGTTATTCTTGTCAGTTGATCACAATTTGATTAAAAAATTAAATGTGTCGAGAATCGAGTTTTAAAAAAATTGTGTTGTTAGATGGGTTTTCATTAATCCTTACCTCCCATTCCAGACACTACTCAGCCCAGATCCGCGACCCCTCCTCCTCCTGCACGGCCGCTATGTCAGAGGGCTCGGGCGGTGTGAGCGGTGCAGCCTGGACACCCCCCGGAGAGGTGGTGGTTGGCGGGGTATACCTACGTCTCTTCGTGGCCAACCCACAGTGGGCACTTCGAAGTCCGCGCACCTTCCTGGCCGATCTGCTGGACTGCACCATGGCGGGACTGCAGAAGGGCGGACAGGTAGTGTATTCAAACCGCAATAGTCTCATAATTTGTAGCTGGGAACTGTGAACCGAACCGAAGAATGAAGTGGCTGTCTTATGGTTTCACAAGTGCAGCACACCCTGCATGCGTCTGCACGCTGGGAGAAAAAGACATTTATCTTTTATTTTATTTTTTATTAACGGACCATTGTCCAATTACATAAAATATGCAACACGAAATGAGATAAACAAGAGCTACAGAAAAAGAACAGTACATACATAATATGTACATGAATGATGCTATATTCAAAATAAACATTTGAGAGAACACTCAAGTCAAAGCCTGAAAAAGGTTTTGGTAGAGTCCATGATTTTAGACATACTTTGATCATCTTCATCTTTATTTTCGTAAAGCCTGACAAAAATCATTTAGACCGGTACAAAAAATTTCAAGGCCCTGGCTTGAGTTAACAAGTTTCGATATTCTGGACAGTGAAGAATGGTGCCCATAATTAGTAGAGTGTGAATGTTGAACTGGATGAGTTGCAACAAAGAAGGTTAGTCAATAATACAATTAATTATTTTGAAATTTTATTTAACAATATTTTTCAATATTCAGCCCCTTAGATGGTGGTATTCAATTATAGTTACAAATTTACCGGGATTTACAAACATTCCACTGTGCGAAAAATATTACACAAAAACTTTTTTATTCAGTTATGAAAAAAATGCAACTTGAAAAATATATCTTTATGAGGATATTATTTTGTCTTTGTGAGCAGGAGGGAGGTTGCACGCTAGTGGGAAAGAAGAGGCTTTGAGTTTCCTGTCACAATCGACACTGTCATCGTATCGGCAATCAATGCCATTTTGAATTTTTGACATATGCTTCGGAGTGAAGATCACATCGCACTCTGTGTCAATATGTGATCTTAAACGTATGTGTAAGGGCAAGCGATATGCAGTCCGAATGCCCAGATCTCCCGTTAGTCCGACCCGTCGGTTATGTCTGCGATCGGCTTGCTATGCCTTTACACGTAAGCGTTTTAGCGTGTGCCTTTCATTTGATTTACTTTTCACCCACTGTTTGTGTAAAATCAAAAGCAAAGAATTATGTAGGTACCTTCCATTTTACCAGTATACTAGTACAAGGCATATGATGAGCTTGTGGAGTTTTGTAGAGGATTTAGTTTCCTTTTTTTTTTTGAATTTTCCATAAACCTGATTTTATTAGAAAAAATTAATAATCCCTTCTAAGCACCTACTTCATAAATTGTTTTGCACATTCCTGGAATTAATATATTTAATTCTGATGCAGAAATGCCAGTACTAAATTTCAAATCATCGAAAGATCATCCAGTCACAAGTCCTAATGTGGCTGTCAGATATTCTTGTGCTGATATGCATCTTCTCATAACAAGTACATTTTTAACACAACATTCCAAGTAAACTATCTAAATTTTTACTGATCATGCGTAAGTAATTTTTATAATCGTCTGGGTAGTTATGACGTAATTCTTGATAAATGGCCGTATCGATGTCTATCTTATGCTTGTACCTGCATAGGGCGTATACAATATAATAAATAAATTTCTTCAAAAGATTGGTATTCATTTTGTGGCGTCGTTATTAATAAATTAGTAAAAATATTTTGTAAACACCACTTTATTAATATATAAATATCTATGGTCAAAACTGTAACAAAACTTATAAACCATATGACGTATCACACATACCTACCTTGTTCTTTTACCGAACAGGAATGAAAAAGGGGGCACTAAGCTAGGAAGGAGGAGCTGTTTGAGTACACCTTCGATATTGGAATAAAAACTATAATTAATAGTGATAGATATCCAATTATCTATATGTACTGGAGAACATACTACTTGTACTAATAGCTGCCCGGGCGGTATGTGAAAGCAATACGCATGCACTCTTCAGCAAGATGCACAGTATTTAACCCACCTTATTCTCTAGGGTGACCTCATGGAGCTGTGCACACAGGCCCTGTGCGGGCTGCTGGGGGCGCAGCCCAGTCTGGCGGATCTGGTGGCAGGCCGGGGGCACCTGCCCCGTCTGTGTCGCTACCTCGGATCTCAGCCGCAGCACGCTCTGCCCATACTGCACACCATCTCCAATAGCCAGGTGAGGTCATTTAAATATGAGGAAACACATTATAAATGTAAAAACCTCACAGAATAGAGAATTTTAATTAATTTCTAACTAAATCGATTTTATCGATAATAAATCATTATTTTTAAAAGCCCGTCCAAATTAGAATGTAGTGGGAGTAAATAAAATCAGATAAATAAGTCGTCACAATGTGGATTAACCGCAGTTTGAAAATGGCCTTGAACGCCGAAACAGCTGTCACAATAATAAAAATTAAAAATACTTTCAAAACTTAATAATAACATTATTAAATTTGATTTACATTAAATTTTTAAAAAGACATACCTAGTGCTTTTTTAAAGTTATGTTCTTTCATCTTTGAATCTTCTTGATGTTGTCATGTAACTCTTTGAAGCACTGTGGTATCAAAAATCGATCATCAAGAAAATATTTAATTCTGTGAAAACCATCATCTATAAACATGGATTCTTGACTAATTAGTTTACACTCTGATGTTAAGGGCCATTTTTAAGTGACGGCCCTTAAAAGTATTTCTCGGGCATTAACTATGTAACAATTTGTAGACATTTAGTTTTGTGAGTTTTATCCACTGTGTACATTTGTTAGTTAATTTTATTACTGAGCTACCGGTTTCGACAGATCCGTGTTATTCCCTGGCGTTGTTAAATTTTTAAAAACTAGCCTAAAAAGCCTATTAACCTACTTAGCCAAGTTTTTTTTTCATGACTTTGTATCACTTTTCAAAATTGTGCAGATTTATCATTGTCAATCAGCGGAAGATGATAATAAAGTGGTCATTTTCAATATTCATACCTGAACTTGAAAAACTACACACTGTTTGTTTGGTCGTAGAGCAATGCACGCCACCGATGTCAGTATTTAATTTATTATAATAATGTGTTTGTTTACAGTTATGTGTCAGCACACTAGCGCAGACGGACTGCATAGTTGGACTGAAAGAAGCCATGAAGACCAAGAAGGAACTGATAGGATTGGCTTGTGAATCTCTCTCCAGGATATTTAGTAGTCCCGCCAACACTGATGAGCTTGTTCTGCAGGTTTGTCTATTAATCACTCAAAATTTCATCACTACATAATACATATTATATTGTTACTATCCGTGGCTCAAATTCTGCTGACTTTCCCTCGGGTATGCTCGGAGCGTGCCATCTATGGGTCACAAGGGATGTGTGCCTAACTACTCATTTCTTTAGATTGATTCGTGGATGGTTTGAAAACTCAGCTATGAGTGTTTATTTCTATGTTCCCAATTATTATCTTCCTCATCGACACCATAGACTGTTTTATCTCCCGGCCTGCAGGACTTACTTGCCACAATGCTCATGCTGGTAGGAGGACGTCTTGTTGAATCCAATCATTTTGGATGTGGACATATCACTGAACTTACATCACTGAAGCTGCTTGCAAACTACAGGCATTATTGCTTCTTATAAAATAACGCTTATGTTTGTTTATATTATATCATTTTCTTCCCTTTGTCCTATTCGGGTCGGGGACCCATCACTTGGACAAGGCGCCTCCAAGCGTCCCTGTCCCGGACTACTTCAGCAGCCTCGTTCCATTGTAGGCTCAGCCTCACCTCCCATCTTATATTATTAAGTTGAATTACTTGTACATTTTCTGCACTCTTGTACTATTTTGTATTTAACCTTCGACATGCCAAGATCCAAAACAAAAATTTTGTTACTATGAGGGGTCACTGAGGTACCCCAAGCGTTTGTCATAGTGAGGTTACGTTTAAAGGTTTTGTAAGAATACCGTTACAATAATTTCACTATTTAAGCTGTTAAAATGGAGGATAGTATTTTGAGAGATTTTGGTTGCCCCTATTGACAAGAGAAAGGTTAAAAATGCCCTAAAATGTTTTTTTTGGTTTGTTTTAAAAGTAATATGTTGAAAGTTTATTAAGTTACTTCCTCTTGTATCTACATACGAGTACATACACCTTCTTCCACTTGTCCTTCGGGTCGGGGACCCCTCGCATTGACAAGGCGCCTCCGGGCATCCCTGTCCTGAGCTATATCAACGGCATCTGTTCATAGCAGGTCCAGTCTCTCCTTGCACAGCCTCCAGAGTTTCTTCTCCCACTTGTGTCTGGGGCGGCCAACTGGATGTCTTCTCTCTGGAATAGCACTCAGAATTTTTCCTTCTGGCAATCTTAATATGTGCCCAAGCCACTTCAGTTGCGACTTTTCTATGAACACTAGCAGTGGTTCGATGTTTATATCTTCCCGGATCATCGAGCTTCTTATTCGATTCCATTTTGTGACTCCTGCAACTCTTCTCAAAAATCTCATTTTTGCAGTTTGGAACCTGGAACATGTTCGCTTGTTTAACATCCAGATCTGGTGACCATATAGTGTGGGGCGATACACTGATTTGTACACTGCCAATTTTGTCCCGATACGTAGCTCAGTTTCCCTTATCACTAAGCCGTAAAGAGGATGCAGCACACCTTTTGTATCTAAACATCCCAAACTGTGTCCAGGCTCTAGAAACAGACATGGTGGGCCAACTCCTCTCGCTGCTGGACGCCTCAGGCACGTCGGGCCAGGCGGCCGCGCAGGCCGTATCTGCCCTCAAGGCCATGGCACGCAGCGTGCTCCACGGCGACCGGGTGCGTGCCGCCCTGGACGCCTGTCCCTCCTGGCAACGCTACGCATCCCAGAGGCACGACCTCTTCATAGCGGATAGGCCGGTGCAAGGATATCTCACTGGTAAGTACAGAGAAATGTATATGTGAATGTTTCTACTTTCCAAAAAAAAAAAATGTACGTATAATTATGGGCTCTACTATTGAACGTCAAGGGTTCTCTCTCTTTTGGAGAGCGTGGACAATGTTAAATCCTGACGCAGTCACAGACACTGCATTCGTGTTGCATAGTTGGGACTGCATTGTGTAAATGTGAAGAGGTTCAAACATTCCTCAGCGATTCCTGAATTAAGTGTAGAACATTGTATGCTTAACCACTCTACATGGCGTCCTCTCTAATGGGTTGTCTACATCGTACTAGTGGCACTTTTGACATTTGTAGCACAGCTCTAGAATACTTTGTTTTTTTTTAAATTTTTTATTATTTATTAAGTTAAAATAAATACATAATTATTTCACTTTCTTAACCCTTTGAACCCTATAGGCCGGTAAACCGGCCTGGTTTGGCGAGACAAATACCCTGAAGGCATAATTTTTTTTTTTGCTACCGGAATTATTATGAACTAAAAAAATAGTTTTCTAATTGAAAATTGATTATTGATCGAAATTGCGTTTTTAGTCAAATATTATTTTTTGGTCAAAAATTGCTCAGGAGCTCAGGGATATGGTGCTGGTACAATGAACGCCTTAGGGTTCAAAGGGTTAACTTAACTATATACATATTATATTAATTAACTACATACATACATATTATTCTTAACATATTTTAATAATTATATTATATATCATATTACTTAATATTACATTATATTATTTATATACCTTACATATTATTCATATTATACATTGTTATTTTGCTCACTTATTTTGAGATTGAACAGTTTTTTTTTAAATGTTCTTTCTCGATTCTCCGTTTTCAGGCTATCGGGAAGAAGATTGTATATATATATATATATTCACCCTCATGGCATATGCTTCTTTTACCACTTTCAGTCTTTACTGTACTCGTATACAATTTATTATGTTGTCTTGTGCAGTGTTAGTGTACTTGTGATGTTTTTATAAATGCTGTGTTCGTGTGTATAAGTCCATTTTGTATTTTGTAGATTTTTATTTTTTTTAAATTTATTTATTCATCTAAAGAACATAAATACATGCATGGTAAAATAAAGAAAGGAGCAAAATATGTAGTCCTGCAAAGCGGTCACATGACAGCTTGTCTGCAGGTTCTACAAAATTAATTAGTCCTAATAGTAATAGTAATACATACAAACATTTCTTTTTCTTTTTGGTTTAATAAGTATATATTAATCTTAAATAAAATAGGTACTTACATTTGACGTAAACATTATAGGCACATAATTTAACTTAGCCATTAAGTATACATAGATAAAAATTTAAAGATACATAGATTGCTCGTTTAAAATCCATAACTTTATCGATTTCACGCAAAGCCTCTCACTTTCCTCGAATTTATAGCTTTCATTAAATTTATTGAAAATCACTCGCACTATGTATTCAAGAGTTCGACCTCCATATTTATTTGAAATTTTTGGAATTTTTAGGCCTCTTCTTTCAGTGAATCTAGTGCTGTGTTTGTGCACCAGTGGCTTTTTGTATTGGCTTTCTCCCGCGTTATCTATAATAGTGATGTACCATAGGAGACCTTTTACAGGAAGTAGGCCCTCAGCACCGTATAATATTTTTAAATTTTTTCTTTGTCTGTATATCTTTGGTCTGACAATTTTTTTAATTATCGCAGTTTGTAAATTTTGGACATACTTAATATACGTAAAGCTTGTGTGACCCCAAGTTCGTATTCCATATCTCAGAATGGATTCTACCATGGAAAAATATATAAGTTTAAGTGTGCCATGTGGCAAGACAAATTTTAATTTATAGAAGCTACTCGATATAGATCGGAGCTGGTTACATATTTTGGCCACTTGCGTGTCCCACTTAAATTTATTATCTACTAATAATCCCAGATAAGCATAATCATTTGTAAAATCGATTGTGTCGCAGTCACAATTTTTTTCAATTTTTTTATGTATGCATTCAAAATGATGTGCAATTGGTTTTGGTAAATTCCACATTTTCACACTCGGTGACTATATACATACATTTGGTTTTCTTAACATTAATAATTAGTCCTACATCATGCGCCCATTTGAGAAGTTCATTAAAGTCTAATTGTAAATCTTGAAGAGCTATTAAGGATTTTCATTTGATACTACAAGTGCAGTGTCATCTGCGAAAATGAATCTAAGAGCTTTTTTAAATAATTTGGACATAGCAGTAACATATATAATGTACAATTTAGGACCTAGAATTGACCCCTGTGGTACACCTGATTTTACATATCTACATTTACTCATTTCATTTAAAATCTTTACCTTCATTTTTCTATTTGATAAATAGTTTTTAAAAAAAGAAAGGAGTTTATTAATAGGCATATATTATATTGGTACAGTTTTCTGAGTTTCAGCAAGTTCATTTCTTGGTATAGCTTTTTTGTGTGGGTGTCTGGGTTATATAATTGAAGTTTTTTTTATAACTTTATTCTGTATTATTTGTAATTTGTTCAAGTATGTAATGTTAAATGTTAAGCCGGACAGAATCAAATTATTTTCACTATCCACATTAGAGGTGCAGACCGGAATAGGAGCCTTGGAGACTGAACTGAGCGCCCCTGAGGTGATTTTCTCACGAAAATGGTGCCATAGAAATAATCCAAATTTATCATCATTATTTTTTTTTATGTGACACCTCACAAGAGCGCGCCTCTGTCTGTATGGAGCACATATACTGGTTGGGCGACGTTGTGAGACTGGTCAAGGAGGGGGTTGTAGGAAGGGATTTGTTAATGCTGGCCTTGAAGAGGTCCGGATTAAATGCAGGAGAGAAGACAGATGCCAGTAGCTCGTTCCGCATATGAACCGACTTACATAAAAACGAGTCAGTGAAACGACCCATTCTCATGAAGCCAACATCAACCTGTGAACGGGTGTTCTGCTTGTGCCCGTCGAGTTTCATTCATATACACAAGGGGATCAACGCTACTAGCTCTTTCGAGCAGGCTCCATTCATATATATGTAGAACAGACTCAACATACCTACACTGCATCTGTGCATTAGAGATGATAATCGTTCTGTTAACAACGGATTGTCAATCGTATGAACCACCCTTCTTTGTGCAGAATCAAGCTCCAGCCCAGAGGTGGCTTCCAAATTCAATTGTTGGACGTTCTTGAAATTTGTATAGGGTCAGCAGTTGGTCACTATTGAAGAATCTGCTAGCCCTATGTGAGACCCCCAGTTTCTTGGAAGCCAGATTTACAAACAAAATGAGAATTCGCTGCTACAGAACAGAGTACTATAAAACTCATATTAGAAGTAACATTATTGTCTTTTAAAAATGATATCATATGTGCATTTATTTCCCAGGAGGTGTTCCACAAACTGCAGGATACTTGACGCAGGGCCCCACCTCCAATATCACCTTGCAGCCCCCACCGGTGGACTGATCAGGCCTACTCCACTCATCTGTACATTCTACCAACTGCAAGCCGTCTCCCGTGTGTAGGGCTGCATTTTACCTTGTGATAACAAATGCAATCCAACACACACTGCAATAACGGCGATACAACGCTTGCCAATACATATTATCCAACTTCTTACATGCTGTGAAACCTAGAAACAAACACTCTGCTAATGCCGCATAAAGAAGATAAAAGTATACTACATTATAATATTAAATCAATGTGTAATTTAAATGTACATTTTTTTAACCGCTCTCTAAATTATTTTAATTTACATGAGATTCTTATTTTTTTTGAGACAACCAATAATAAAAATAAAAATACAGACTTAAATTTTTCGCAAATTCATTACGGGTCTAGTGTGCTTTTGTGTAGTTAAAAATAGTATTGATTTAAAGATGTTTTTTATATAAATTTACTGTACATAATAATGGTGTTATGTTTTACCGTGGTCTAAGTATATTTTTGAACAAAGTCTTACCCAGTATTTGGACGTACATAGTAGATTTGTCGATAAAACACGTGCCTTGGTCACCCCTAGTGGTGCATTGTATAGAATTCTTAAATGATTTGTGTTAAATGTGATTAACACAAGGACAGCAGGTAAACAAACATGTACACACACTGCATAGCTATTATTTACTTGTATGTATGTATTTAACAAAAATACCAGAAACTTTCAGAGTATGGACTGTAATCGTGATTACATCATTAATTCCTCTTTGATTTTCATAGTAACTTACTTGAATATAATTAATTATCACTGTTTACTGCATCGTAGTAATTACTCAAAATATATGTACGTTAATAATAATCATATTATTAAGTCAAATTGTCTGCATGTTATTTACAATATTTTATCTCATAATGGTGATAGGGTTTACATTCAATTTAATACTCAGCGTAGAAACAAAGAATCAACACGCAATAATTACTTCACTATTCACAAAACGTTATTCGAAATTATTGTAAAACAAAGTATTTCTTTAATAAAGAACTCCAGTCCAATTTTTACATTTTTTTCATCAATAATGACGTTCAAACTTAAATACCAGTATTATTCGCTTTTTTCTAAAGTTTTCACATTTAAAATAATTTTCAAAGTTTCAATTTTTCAAAGCCCGCCAAAACGCTCTAAAGTTGGTTTTAATCAGTTTTGAGGTTAGAATGTCAAAACAAGGATGAGCTTTACCGTACACAATTTAATATTCTATTCATAGTAAACCATAACTAAACATAAGTAATAAAATTATGTACCTTTTTAGAAACTTTAACTCAAAGAATAAAATAGCATTAACATTATCGTAATATCTGTATCGAAAATTGGTTTGCTCATGAATACTCTAATTTCTTTCATTAATAATTGTTTTTATATTGAACAACAATTATAGAGCTTAAATTCACCCAAATTAAGTTAAAATTTTGCCAAAACTAAAAAAATACATGTTTAAAATACAAAACAAAATCGAAAAATAAAATTTTTCGTATTAATCCGAAAACAGAATGCTCGTGTGACATCAGATGTTGCAAATGCAATGGTACCAACATAACAAGGTGTTTTGATGAGCTGATTTTTTATACACTTTTATATAACGATTTATAAATTGTATGTATAATTAAATATAATAAAAGTTATATATTCAGAATCGGCGTTTGCTGATCTTTATGAATACGTAATTTTAAAGCCACTGTATTTTTCACTGGAGTTCCTTATTTAATGAAATTATTATTTTTTAACTTTTTCTTTGCTTGTTCACTCTTTTTACATCTTATTTTGCTATTTTTTTTATTTCAATATTGTGGTAAAAATCGGTATAATAATGTTGTATTCATAAAATAATTACACATGTGACTGATAGTCAGAGGCAAGAAGCGTTCCAAAACATTCCAAAATAATTCAAAAGAAATTAAGAACTGGACCAATAAATTACCAACTTAAAATTCTCGATTTCCTTCCGCACAACATTGGCAAATGTGTCGGAAGCATACCAATTTAATTATAAAATAATATAAAAGACTTCATGATATGGCCAGATAGAACATAGCGTGGCAAGAACTAATTTTTTACTTATCTAAAAAAACTATCCAGGCTTGTTGTGACGTATGTATAATACGCCCGGCCTTATTTTGATACCGGACAAATTGTGGTGATTACTTCCATTCTGTTTTTTTTTTTTAATTTTATTTTAATTTGTGTTTTCATAGCATATTCATAGATAATATATTATTTTATATTATAGTTATCACATAATATTATAGGCTTCTTAAGTTAATTTTTGTTTGTTACCAAAATCTTTTTTTTGCCAATATATTATGCATTATATTTTAAGGAGTAATTTTACAAAGATCTCTAATGAACTAACAAAATAAATCTATAAATCAATGCAGGTAATGGTTTGTTTATTTATTATTCAAGAATAAATTATTTTCTTAAAAAACCAACCACATCACAAGTTTTTGTTCCTAAAGGTGTTGAATTACACACAATTAACAATAACATAATTTCTGTTTTATAAACATTGTAGCATATTATACTTCTTTGGATTTTTTAAAATCAGAGTGTTACCATTGATATAACTTGTAAATATAATTTTATTATACTGTACCTACCTGAGAAGTATACAGATGCAAAATACGAAACAGGAAAGCCGAAAAACTATGTTTTTTTAGCAAATTTTTCATAACTTCCAAAGATGCTTAGATGGATATGTGAAAAAAATATTATTGTCTTCAATTATCTATCTTAATGTTTGTGGAAGTTGCGAGAGAACATGATTTTTCAGCTCCGTATTATTCAGTACCTAATCAGTTTCTGACCCTGACCAGATAAAATATATTTTTAAAATGTTTTCTCACTCTTACCGCCAAAGTGCAGAACTGCTAAATACAACCCTTTCAGTGATTTTTTTTTGCTTTAGAAGTGAAAAAGTTTGTTCCGGTAAACAAAAATCTTACTAAAATATATTTTCACTTGGTTCCATGACAGAACAAAAGAATAAAAAAAACAATGAAAAAAGGAAAACTAACCTAACCTATGTATTGTCCGGTTACCCTTCATGTAAATGTTATTATATAGTATGGTCAGTAGCCGTTTATAAAATATCGACATTCCCAACATAAGGTGTTGAATCTGTAAAATTTCGATTTTCATTTTATCTTGAACTATCCAAATGTAGTACATATATATATATTTTCAGATGATGGCAAATTCTCAATTTTCAGAATGAAAATGATCGAAACTGCACGATGTATCCGGCGTATGAAAGTCGAATCTAACTTTGTTTTCACCCTCCTGTAAACCTGGCAAAATGCAGATTCAATGATTTACGTTGGAACTGTCTATATGTTATGTCTTATAAATAAAAAACATCAAT
Organism: Halesus radiatus; assembly: GCA_022606495.2. Taxonomy (NCBI): domain Eukaryota; kingdom Metazoa; phylum Arthropoda; class Insecta; order Trichoptera; family Limnephilidae; genus Halesus; species Halesus radiatus. The sequence goes on along the minus strand of JAHDVE020007880.1, from coordinate 16,401 downwards.
TCAAATAAAGCAGTGCAGATAATCTGATATATATATATATATAATATCTCTGGAAATTCAGTGAATAACAATCTAAGTAATATTCTTATAATACGGCACTTTATCTGCTTTTATAAATGGTGAAGTATTGCCTAATGTTAGCCATATCATTAATTCATTGTGTAAATAATAAGAGCTTTATAAAACATTGTGTTAAGTGTTTTTTTACATTTTTCATGTTTTGTCAAAATAAAAGATGTGTACACCAATTAAAAAGGTTGGGTTTGAATTTGTACTGAACTAGTTGGGGCTTACTTTGTGAAATGTAAATGGCACTCAAGCACTATAATATTATTAAAATGTGATCTTTACTGAATAAATTCACATGTTGTAAGAAATTTAGTTGACAATATCATAGACTACTATTATAAAAATCACTAATGTGTAAATGATAATAGAAATTAGTTGAAATTAATAAATAAAAAAATTATTAAAAACCTGTATTTCATTTATGAATACGATCCCATTAACTTAGTTTTTTTACTTCTGTTATTTTGTGAATTAGGATTCAAAGTTAGTGCACGGGATGTGTAAGACCCGCACAGGAAAGAGAGTGTAAATATTTAGGCACCGGCATACATGGCTATTGTGATTTGCGAATCCCCTTGAGAAAGGCGTTTGGTAGTTTCCCAATAGGATGTCATCGCTCCAAGCGTACTTGACTTATGGCACCAGCCAGTACGGTCGGTCGCTGAGGTAGCGGGTGGTGACGTCAGCGGTTGCTGGTTGTAGGAGACTGTTCTTGTCTGGTAGCGGCAAGTCAAGGCACCCAAGGGAGGAGATGTTCATTCAAGAGGGAACACGTACCATTGTGTGTACACTATTTAATGCTCCTGTTACGAGAAATGGTGGTGGGTTGAAGCTGTCGAAGGACCGTCCTCCACACGCTTAGACTGTTTTTGAGTGGGGGTATGCAAGTTAGAAGTGAGTCATTCGCGAACGAGCTGGCTCAGTGTTCCGGAACTCCATAAGGGTTGAAAGATCCGGCTCGCGAAAAACGATTTTCACGGCTCGCGGATCTTCGCGAGACCTGGTGAGTCAGTGAGCTGAGTGACCGTGTGATGTTGTTAAATCAATGGGTCTTAAGGCGTTCTTAGACGATACTTTTTTTCATCCAGATTGCTCAAGGGTTGTGTTTTTCTATGGAAAATTCTATAGAAAATTCCATAGAAAAAGTCAGTCCATAAGGAAACTGGACAAAAAAAAGTATCATGTAAGAAAGTCTTTACGGCTCGCAGATCACTACTGATCCGGGTTGATCGTTTGATCACATGTACATAACATTATTATATGTCTTTTTTTTATTTATTTAATTTCAAAAGAGAAAAAATACAATGCGAAAAGTCCCTATAAACTACTTTTTTGTAGTTTGTCTAACGGGAGCTTGTAAACTTAAAATTTAATACTTAAATTAATTATTTAATTTTTACTTAACTTAAAATTTACAGACAAGGTTACAAAATAAAAACATTAAAAACAAAACAACATATAAAATAAAAACACAAAAAAAACATAAATAACAAGCTTAAAACATAAATATTTATGAAGAATCTTACTCTAAAATATTTCTATAAAAATATATTAAAAAAATAAATAAAATAAAATCATAAACGAAAGCAATAAATCATAAATAAAATAATATTTCCTTATTTCTAATACAGCATCTTTCAGCTAGCCAAGTTTTCAATGTGCTTATTAATGGTTTAGTTTTAATACAGTTTTTTTTTTATTTCAGCGGGTAACATATTTATACAACTAGGAATCATGTGATCTAAAGTTCTTTGTCCATATTTGTTTTTATGCTTAGAAACCATTAATCCTTCATTAAAATTGAGACTAGTATTGTAAGTGTGCTCTAGTCTATTTGTATTAAATATAGGGTTATTAATGTGCTGAAATATAATTTTGTACCACAGAATTGATCTAATTGAAAGAAAGAAAGAATAATATAGGGATTCATAATTTAATTGTAGCATCAATGCTCCCTCCAGTCAAATTATTTTATTTATTCTAAAAAGGACAAGGTTGAGCTATTAACAATAATGTGAATTATTAAAATCATAGCAAATCAAAATTAATAATGTTATTATTAAGTTCTGCAAGTATTTTTAGTTTTTATTATTGTGACAGCTGTTTCGGCGTTTAAGGCAATTTTCAAACTGTGGTCAATCCACATTGTGACGACTCATTTATATGATTTTATTTACTCCCACTCCTTTTCAATTTGGACGGATTTAAAAAAAAAAAAAAGATTTATTATCGGTAAAACCGATTTAGTTAGAAAACAAATAAAATTCTGAATTCTGTGAGGTTTTCACATTTATAATGTGTTTCCTCGTATTTAACTGATAATTTTTTCGTAATTGATTTATTTAAATGTGTTGTATTGTTTTGATAATGTGAACATACTGAGAAGCGGTGAATATATAATTTTTCTTACTTTATTAATTAACCCATAAGCGACAATGCATGCGATCCGCAGCTTATGGGTTAATGTTATATTAGGATCATTCATTTGTTTATTAATTTCTAATTGTTCAAGTAAATTTAATCTTAGGCCCTTTCTTTCTATATGTAAGGGTTTAGGTTTGTTGTTGTCAAGCGGGATGTGATTATTTACTAAAAGATGTTCTGCGAATTTTGAAGAAGTACAGAAACATTAATATCCTTATAAACAGTTGTAATGCCATTTTTCCCACCGAATGGTCCAAGAAAAACGTCAGGGTTATGAACCCAAGAGCTCCAGATCTGTATGGCCAACCTAAAATCCACAAGGAAAATATTCCCATAAAGCCCATGGTATCTTTCATTAACGCTCCGACAACAAACTTGGCAAAAAGACTTAACTTCATCATCAAAAAAGTTACAAATTTTTCACCACGTTACGTTACAGAGACAAAAACTCGATAGGACTAGTAAATACAATAAAAAATTTTGATCTTGCGCAAAACTGTCAATTCATTTCTTTAGACGTTAAATCCTTATTTAGCAACATCCCCATTGAAGAGTGCCTTATAATAATTGAAAATATGTTTGAAAAATGTAATATCAACCAGGTGATAAGAAAATAGTCATTCTAACTCATAAAAAATTGTGTAGAAGCAAATTATTTTCTTTTCAACGAAACTTACTATCAAAAAAATGATGATCTTCCCATGGGATCGCCGTTAAGTCCACTTCTAGCAGAGATATTTATGGATTATATTGAAAACAAAATCATTAAATCTCCCTTATCTAAATACATACTATACTATATCAGATATGTAGAAGATATCCAACTGTCGGTTGGATAGACACCAACCGACAGTTGGATATCTTCACTGACTGGGCCAACACCGTTAATAATAAAATCTGCTTCACAGTTGAACATGAGATTGAGGGTAAAATTAATTTTTTAGATCTTACAATTGGTAGAAGTAATAATAGACATACCTTCGAAATATTTAGAAAGCCAACTTTTACAGATACAACAATAAATGCAAACTCAACTCATCCTTGGTCTCATAAATTATCAGCTTACCATTCAATGGTACGTAGACTCGTTAATATTCCTCTAGATAAAATAGCGTAAGAAAAAGAAATAATAAAAACGATCGCGGTTAATAATGGCTATGAGGCAAATAACATTGAAAAAATTATAAAAAGTAAGAAATATAAAAATCAAATCAATTTAATATATCCGGTACACAATAATAAACAAGAAAAAGTTGCAATGTCTGGAATTTCTCGGTCCAATATCTGTAAAAATTGCAAAAGAAATGAAAGAAAAAAAAAGTGGTTTAAATATAGCTTTTAGAACCAATAATAATAAAGGAACAAGCCTTAAGAACTCAAAAAGTAAAAATCCTAAACTTAATAATAGTGGCATAAATGAATTAAAATGTGACCACGCCAACTGCAACGCTACCTATATAGGGCAGACGGGAAGGGCTTTCTCAACTAGATTCAAAGAACATATAAGATGATATAAAATAAAAACCCCTCTTCAAAATTCGCGGAATACCTCTAAGTAAATAATTACGTCCCGCTTGACAACAACAAACCTAAACCATTACATATAGAAAGAAAGGGCCTAAGATTAAATTTACTTGAACAACAAACCTGAACCCTTACATATAGAAAGAAAGGGCCTAAGATTAAATTTACTTGAACTTGAATTAGAAATTAACAAACGAATGAATGATCGTAATACAGGGTGGCGCGCAAAACTACCATTATGGTTTGAATGTTTAATAACTTTTTAAATTTATTTATATTTTTTATTTTTATTTCAGAATTTTGTGAAGAAAAATAGATTTTTCCAGATCGAATGTATAAATATTGTACAGGATCGGGCTTAGGACAGACCCTTGCGGGAGCCCTTTGAATATGTGTCTAATGTGGGGAGAGGATTCAGGCCCGTCTACAAAAATAGTTCTCTGCGATTTCGTTTTTAGAAAGTGCTAATTTAACATCTGTCACAAGAGAGGAAAGGTTATCAAGGGTACTTTTACCTTTTCTAAATCCAAACTGCGAAGGGGAAAGGATTTGGTTTTTTACTACAAACCAGTCCAATCTATTCTTAATCGTCCTTTCAGCCACTTTGCACAGAGTTGAAGAGAGAGCAATCGGTCTATAGCTTGAACCTAGTCTTGTCTTGGATCTTTGTTACTCTTGCAAATGGGAATGATATTTTGGATTTTCCAGTCTGGGGGAATAATACCAGAATCCAGAAATAGATTAATAAGAGAGAGAAAGTAGGAAAGGGAATTGTCATCATTGTGTCTGATGAATATGTTCAGAATTTCATTCCTGCCTGGAGCAGTCTTTGAGGTTTTTTGTAGCTCTTTTTAACTCCTGTATGGAAAATGGAGTATCTAACCATGAAGACGAATTTGGGGTAAAAGATGGAATAGGTACTTCATAAAGATTAGGGGCATATGGGGGAGCTATTTTGCTAAGAAAGTCAGAAATCTAAATTGCTGAATTGTGAGATGACTACGGCAGTGAAAAGGAAAGTCTAAATCTGCGAATCATCGACCAAACCTCCCCCGCTGGAGTGGCAGGGGATATGCTAGTAGAGAAGTTACGCCAGCTGTTTTTTTTTTTTAAACGAAATGTACGTTTAGCCACAGCTAGGGCATTCTTGGCTGTTAAGTAATTTTCCATTGTCATCTGTTGGCAGTATGTCTTATTGGCCGCTTTCCTTTCCTTCAACACTCGAAGGCATTCCTCATCCCACCAAGGGGGAGGGCGAGCCTTCGTGCCTACAGGAGATGATTTAGGTATAGTCTTTTCAGCAGATTTAAGAATGGACTCAGACCAAGATTTATAAGTGAAGGTGCAATTTTCCGAATTAGGAGTGGGAAGAGAGAGGGTAAGAGCCTGAATAGATTCTCTGAATTGGGACCAGTTGGCTTTCTTTGTAATATATTTTGATTTAGTTTTAAAGGGGTTAGTATCTAAACGCTGAGTCAGATACAGAATAATGGGATAGTGGTCACTGCCGCAGGGGTCTGACGAAGTTCTCCAGGAAATTAGTGGAGAAATAGATGGGGAACAAAGAGATATGTCCACCAGGGAGATAGGTCTCTGTCCAGGGTGACTTAACCTTGTTGGGGATCAGTCATTTAGAAGACACAGGTTCAAGGAGTCTATAAGGTCAATAATTTTGTTTCCTGAGGAATCCGAGGATGAAGAACCCCACAGTGGGGAGTGTGCATTGAAGTCACCCAGAATAACCAAAGGAGAAGATATTTTGCCAAACATGTGGACCCATAAGGAAAGATCAAATGGGGTAGAAGGGGGAATGTAGAGGGATATAAATGTAATATTAGAGACAGTAGCTGCCACTAATTGGAAGGATGAATTAGGGGGTTTAACGGAAAGACGGGTGAAGGGTAGGGAGTTTTTGATGAGCAGGGCTGCACCGCCCATCCCATCAATGCGGTCGTCCCGCAGACATTGGAAGCCACTCGCCTTGAAGAGTTGAGCAGGCTTAAACCAAGTCTCAGAGACGACAGTAATCGATACTGAGTGGAAATGCAGAAGGCGGGTGAGGTCATCCTTATTGGAGATGGCGCTTCTGCTATTCCACTGAAGTATTCTGACGTCTTGTGGAGTCGTTTTGAGAAAGTGATTTTAATGTGGTAATAATAGAAGCAGCGTGGGACGGTAGATTGGTTTGTGAAGAAATTAGGTGAATTAAAAGCATAATAAGGCTTTGAATAAATGAAGAATTGTCTTGGGAGAGTTTTTCAGAAAGGTAGAGAGAGTTCGTAGAGGGTGGATTAGAATTGTTTGCACAACCCAATTGTTTGAGGGAATAATTTAGAATAATAATAATAATAGTTGGATGACTTGTATAGCGCCGTTTTTGTGAAAAATCACCTCAGAAAAGATAAGTTCTGAGAAGACTTAATATTCTTTTGGCGGGATTGTTCTGGGCAAGAAGAATTGATGGCTGTATGAGAGCCTAAACAGTTGAAACATTTGGGTTGGGCTAAAGAAGGGCATTGGTCAGCTGTGTGGCTTTCCCCACATTTGAAACATCTGGGTGGAGATCTGCATGCAGCTTTGGCGTGACCAAAACGGCAGCAATTAAAACATTGTGGTGGGATAAGTGTAAATTTCAACCGGTAATGAATTAAAAAATAAATATATATGCGAGGGAAGAGACTGCCCTTCGAAGGTGATTACGACAGATTGAGAGGGTTTCCAGGAAATTATGCCCTCAGAAGAGTCCTTGTAATTTAGCCTTCTGGCTTTTATGGGATTGCCGATATGTTGAGGGGTTGTAAGGGCGGATAAAATTTATGGGATGGAAAGATCGGTCGAGATACCTCTGACCAGGCCCATACGGGTTACATTAAAAGTAGGAATGTATGCCCTGAATTTGGAATTTGATGAAATGTAAATATTTTTAATAAATGAATTGGGGCTGACCCGGTGAGGAATTCAACAGAGATTCGAAAACGACCCTCGGCTTTTTTACCTCCAGGCATGATGGAAAGAATTTTAGCATTTGTTAGAAATTTACCAAACTCAAGAGGATGAATAGTTTTTCCTTGCTCAGTTTTTTGGGCGTACACAATATACGGGCCATGGGAATGAACAGAGTAGAAATTAGTTGGAGGAGATGCTGGGAGTGCTACTGGGTCTGGGGACTGAGAGGTTGAAGGGGAGTCGGATATGTTTGGAGATGTACTAAACTTTCTTTTCTTGTAGGACTTTATTATGACAGATTCACTGTCTGAAATTTCTGAGTATTACCTGGAAGGTCAGGAGGGGGATCTGGAGGTTTTCTGGAGTCCTGAATGGACCTTTTCAGGAATATCCTCCATTATTTACAAATACAAAAGAAAGAAAAAAATGGAACTAGTGACAGCTAGGTAGAAGAGTGTATAAATATCTGATAATCAGCTGCGAAAATTGGCTCCTGGATGACCAGAGGGGAGAAGAATCCTCAAGGAACAGTACACAACACTTTTCTTTAAGAAGATAAGAGAATATAATTGGTTTTTGATAAATATAATGAGGAACAAAACATACAACTGTTGACAGCTAAAATCAGAACAAATGAATGTAAAATGTCGTTCTTGTAAAAAACTTTCATTAGGTAAACTACTTTCTGTAAAATGTATGGAAAAAATTCATTATTATTATTTTTTTATTTGTGTGGTATGTTTATTGTTGCATCATTTTTTACAAAAACGTTTTTGTTTTATTCAAAGAATAAACATAAATTTGTTTTTATCAAACAGCACAAAAAATATTACACAAAAAAGTCCCCATGCACACCCCCCCAACCTGTACCTAATATCCGGGAACGGTGAAAATAACTTAATACCGGCAAACGAATATATCAAGTATGGGTAATATCGCAAAAGAACAGGTATGACTCAGTCCTACATACAATAATCACTCTACTAACGTCACAGATAGACAGACCAGGTATTCCCAACCTTCCTCTTCCCCTCCCCAATACCTTCAGCCTCACAACATTCCCCAATTGGTAATGTCATAGTCTCACTGGCTCCAGACAGTTGGGAGCAGTTGGGACTCTTGTGAGGTATTCATATAAAAAAAAAAAAAAGACATCTGTTATCAAACAGGAGAGAAATAAGGGATTTCTCGATTTCCTTATGAAAGGGGGATCCCAATGATTTTGGAATTCTCTTTTGTAAGACTAAGGCTGCTCTCTGACAGTCCGGTGAGGAATGAACATTTCACTCGTTACTGCAGACACTGCACGGAAAAGTCAAGTTTGCTAAAGTAAGGTAATGGTTTGCAACGCAGTCCATTGTGGGACTTTTCTGCGCAGTGTCTCCAGTAGCGAGTGAAATGTTCATTCCTCACCGGACCGTCAGAGAGCAGCCTTAAATATATTAAAAGACTAGAGGGCCGAGGAAGCGAGGGCGAGGGCATGGTGCAGGGGAACGTGAACCGCCGCTAAACCGAGTCGCTTTGCTCACTACTAATAGAAGTTGGAGCAGCCCTATAATGGAATAATAATTCGGCTGGCGGTTTTGCCTCCGGATCGTGCAACCCACTTCCCCCGCACTACCTCTCTGCAAGTTGGGTCCAGCTAGTCTCGGTGTCTGTAAACCCTTAAAATGAAGAAATGGAATATCAGTCCACTATGATGTCACCGAAATGATAACTCAGTATGTTGTTGCTATTAAAATAGGTTTTAAAAATAAAGAAAAGAGATGTTATTCATTTGCATTTATTTAGAAAAAAGATTATTTTGTTTCAGTTTAACAAATTTCCACGACATAATTCCTTCGAAAGTAGGAGATTGTAATAAACTTAATAAATTACAACACTTTCAAAATATATATAATAACAAACTATAGGATTAAAGCAATTCAATTTCATTTGGTCGACGACATTTCGTAACAAAAGAGAAATAGCAATGAGGAGAAATAATTTAAGGACACAAAACTGCCATCTCGGAAAACAATTTCATTTCTAAATTAAAAATTTGTTTCTAAATTAATATATTATTATTTACTTATCATGGCCGCTTGTTTCTTGGCTTTTACAAGATCTACTAATTCTTTGAAGCGTTTCATGCAATCTTTCTTGTTGCGGTTCGGTATGCACTCGGCGATGCGGTCCCAACGCTCGGGAGTGCTCACCGGGTATGTCTTGATGGCTTGTTCCAGTAGGCTTTGCTCCATCTTGCTCCATGGCGAGTCGTCTTTCTTCTCCTCCTTCTCCACGCTTTTTCTCTTGATAGGCTCCGCTGTGTCGCCGTTAGTCATTTTCACTTTGGGGGTCTTTTCTGGGGCGGGGGCTTTCTCGGGGGCCGGGGAGGGGGAGTGCGAGTGGTTTCCATTGGTCAAAGGCTTCTTAGCTTCTTTATTGGCTTCGAATGACATTGAAATATCATCCGTGACCGCGTTAGCTGGGGGTTTCTTCTTTTCTTTTTCAAACTTGTCAAAAGCCTCCTGGTTGGCCGCCACTTTCAGAGAGCTCTTGGAGAAGTCGGAGCTTTGCAGATCTTTAGCTTTACTTAGGACGTCCTTGGAAGAGAAGCGGCGGTGGTCGTCGAAGATGCCATGTTGATTCACAAAGTTGGCCACCACCTCCCAGCGCTGGTTGGTGCCGGCGGGGAAGAAGTTGACGCTCTTGATTAATACTTGCACCAGTTCGGGGGACCACTTGGGCGGACCTGTTTCTGCAAATTCTTTTGGTTTGTCACTCTTCTGGGTTGAATGTTGCGATCTCTCCTCGTCTAGTTTAGCTTCCGTTTCATTCATAACCCTATCAAATATGTCTTTCCCGCAACTCGATTGTGTGATGGTTTTGTTGAGATCCTGCAGTTCCACTAACTTTAACATTTCGCAAATCTTTTCCACTGCCGACATGTTGTCGACAATTTGTGATTCATTTGAAATATAATAGTTATTGGCTTTACAATGGTCCCTAAAGATCTTGCGTTCCTTCTTCATGTTCTTCTTTACAATCTCCCTCTCAGCGCGGAGGACATCGGTGCGGGCCTTCTCCTCCTGGTCGGCTAGCTCCTTGGCCAACTGTGCCTCCTTCAGCAACCTGTCTTCTTCGTTTTTGCGAGCTTGTATCAGGTCCTGGAAAAAGTAATTCAATCATATTAGGTCTATATTGTGGATAAATCATAAAATAAACATGTTCAGTAATTCAATCAGACAGAAAATAAGGTAAGGATTCAAATGACACCAGATGAATATATTTCTAAAGTTTTTGATGAAGAGCTGTTAGAATTTACATAGAAAAAAAACAATAATATTACAACATCCTAATATTGTAATAACATCAGTGTATTCATAATGCTTTTATTATAAAAAAAATGTTAAACTTCTGCAGTGGGTATCAAATTACAGTTCAAACAATACAAGATTGCTAACACATGACGGAAGATAAAAGAACAGAAACATAGCCAACGTATTGTTAATAATAACAAAATAAGGGGAATAATACAACATACCTGTCTGGCTTTTTTGGCAGCCAACTTTTTGTCTTTGTCTTCTTGCTTGAATCTCACAATCCTGGGATCGTTGTTGTAGGCCAAGTCCACCAAGGTGCGGATTCTGGCCATCTCCTCCTTCTTCCTCTTGCCCCTCACCGCCCTGTTCTGCTTCTCGATCCACCTTCTCTCCTCCCTGTCCTGCCCCTTCTCCTTCTCCTCCTCGTCATCGTAGGAATACTCTCTCCATGAGTCAAAGTCGTACCAGAAGGAGTAGAACTTCTCCACTTGAGTGCGAGGAGTGTCATTATCTCCAAGCTTGGGGACGTTCCTCTTCTCAGACCAACGAGAGTTCAGCTCGAAGTACTTAGTGAAGCATTTGTAAAAGTCCTTCTTGACCTCGGATGATGAAGGGGTGGCATCATCGAACTCGGGGTCCACGGAGTCGTAAGAGCGTCGCTTCTGCGGGATACCGAGAATCTCGTAAGCCTTGGTAATGCAAGTGAAGTAGTCGTCGTCATTTCTCACTTCCTCGCCTTGCGCTTTCCGCTTGTCGGGGTGATGGCGAAGTACTTTTTGCCTATAAGCTCGTTTAATATCTTCTTCGGTGGCTTTAATGCGGAGATTTTTCATTCCCAACACGGCATAGTGATCCTGTTCCTTCCATTCCTTGGGGTCAAGGCTGCGCAAGTACTCGACGTCATCGTCGAAAATCGTGTTCTCGACTTTGTCGTCTGCCTTTTCATTTTGGGTATAACCTTCAGAACCATGGTGTTTGATAGTGTAGTATTTCAAGAATGCGGGGCCGACGCATTCTACATTCCTTTTCACCGCTGGCGAACTCAAATCGACAGTTCCACAAGTGTTTTCTCTGTTCACTACACTCATTTTAGCACTTTGACATAACCTATACACGTGGTGTAGGACAAATGCCAACCTTCGAGTCAAATACTTATCAAAGGTATACTAATAGGATATAAAAATATATTTTTAATTTATCGCTATCATTTCTAAATGATTCAACGCTTGTTCACTAAACTAAATCACTTTATCCCGAACAGGCTTTTATTTTTCGACAGGCGGTTATCGACGGGATAGAAAATATGAGAAATTTGATAGTTCTACCAACATGAAGTTTGTTCGCTCCGTACAATGACAGCTGCTCGTTTTTTAACCTCACTTTATTCGCGCTCTTTTTTACACTTTCACGTTGAATGCCTAATAACTTAAATATCACAATGTCAACACGCTGGCAAAACTTTAAAATATAAAGATTCAATAATCGTATCTCTATATAATGAGGAGAAACGTGCCTATTCCAACCAAAAACAGAAACTAAATTTTGCATTCGGCGCCACAGGTCGTCACCGCCGTCAGACCATTTTCCTATTAATACGAAATTACCAAACCGAACGGATTTTTTTCTATGAAAAGAATGCATTAGCCCTCAGAGCAGTGCGGGCAACACATGTAACATGAGGCTAGTTGCAAGTCAAGGATATTTAAAATGACCAAAATAGTGGTAAAAGGTCGCATTTAAAAAAAGTACAAATCCAAAACATATTCTAGATATCCGAAATTGATGAAGCTGATATACATAATAATTTCTAAGACATTGGAAATGACCTAATCATTGGTAATTTAATTTAATTTAAAGACAACTGTATATCAGGAAAATTGTATTACACACATAAACAACGTCACCACTACCCATCTATCGAGCACTATCACGACACCAGACACTCAAGAAGTAATCCAATAGTTTCAACAAAAACCATGCCATTCCTTGCTCAAAGACAATTTTGAAAAGACAAATGAAAAGTACAAACGTCCTGCGTAAACTGATAATGTATGCTCATTAATATGTATGTACAATTTTAATAAAACCTTCTTATGTAATTCATTACTACTATACACTAAATAAAAAAAAAAGCATATCATACTTTAATCTTGTATACTTTAAACTTTTATACTTTATACTTTAAACTTTTACACCTCATATGTAATTCATTATTACTACACACTAAATTTATTGTAAAAAAAAGCATATCATACTTAATCTTTTATTTTTCAAACTTTTATACTTTATATTTTATACTTGTACATCTCAATTGTAATTCATTATTACTCTACACTAATTTAAAAATGCATATCATACTTTAGTATCTTATACTTTAAACTTTTACTCTAACTATACACTTTTACATCTCATATGTAATTTATTATTTCTCTACAGTAAACTAAAAAATGCATATCATACCTTTAACTTATATTCTTTAAACTTTTATACTTTATATTTTAAACTTTTACATCTCATTTGTAATTCATTATTATTCTACACTAATTTAAAAAATGCAACATACTTAAAAAAAAAAAAGCCAATTTTTTTGTTTTTTGTTTCTTAAATTTACTTTATGGATTGTTCTATATTCTTTTTTGTGTATGTATATTAATATGAACTAATCTTATCAATTTGACTGTCCTAAAACGGGATTTGCTCCTAGTTGAACAGTCAAAGCCTTCTGAAATATTTCTGTAAAATAATGTGTGTTTCAAATAAATATTATTATTATTATTAAACATCCGGAGCAAAATGTCTCCACTTCTGCCAGTCATATGCTGCTTCCTTCCTGTTCTTTACGCTTATTACTATGGTGTTTCCCTCCAACTCTTTACGCGTATGGTTGCGATGTTTATCTCCTGTTCTTTACGCTTATGGCTGCACTGTTTCCCTCTAGTTCTTTATGCTTATGGCTATGGTGTTTTCCTCCAATTCTTTAGGCTTGTGGCTATGATGTTTCCCTCCATTTTTTACACTTAAGGCTGCTGTGTTTCCCTCCAATTTGTTGTACCGTAATGTGAATACAAGTTTGAGACTATTGCATCAGCTGGTTATGTGGGGCTAGTATTATTTTATTCTGAAATCGTCGTCATGTTTGCAAAGGGGAAAGTTTGTAATAAAATATTCAAAAAAATGAATATATTAAACTAATCATTGCATGGCAAATATACATTAATTGTAATCCTTAATATTATGATAGTAAGTGTGAGAGAGAGAGAGAGAGAGAGAGAGAGAGTGTTTCTTGATTATCTAAATTTAATAGTGACATACATTTATTTTAATATGATGATGGGGCCGAAATCCCTGGCCTGAATTTATTTATTGATCAACCATAATCCCTGGGCTCCACTGGTTTATTGATCCAGACCTTCTGTAATCCAACTGCCAGCATATTGACACCAGTTTTCGCCATTCCTGTAGAACTCATCACTTCTCGGTAGCCGCTTGTTAACATTGACTCCGGTACCTATGCTTGGGTTTTACGTTTCCACGAATTGCTGATGTTTTGTCCTCCACTTGTTATCATCAGGTTTCACTTTTAAAACATCTTATTGATACTTTTGGCTTCTTTTTTTCTGTCCAGTGACAGCTGGGCAGCAGCCGGGCTGCCTGCTTCAGCCCCCCATTTCTTCCTCCCTTTCCTTTTCCGCCGCCATCCACTCGCTTGTTCGGCAAATTCCAATGGCCTTCGGCACACTCCGATGGAGTTCGGCTGATGATTAAGTGTCTACTATTGATTGATTAGGTTTGTAAATTAATGAGTGGTCTGCAAGTATGTTGTCTGTTATATGCTGATGATGCGGTGCTGATTGCTAACAGTATGGAAGATCTACAGTCCCTCGTATCTAGGATGAACGAAGTATGTATGAAGAATGAGCTAATGGTGAATGTAAATAAGTCCAAAGTCATGGTGTTTGAAAGAGAGACTACGAAAACAGTGTGCAATATAGTTGTGAATGATGAATACTTGGAGCAGGTCAATGAGTTTGTGTATTTGGGAAGTATGTTTACGAGAGATGGAAAGACTGATAGGGATATTGAAAGAAGGGTGAATGCAGGAAACTCCATTAACGGAGGACTGAACGCGGTTGGCGCAAACAAAAGTTGTCCAAGGAAGCGAAGCTAGCAGTCCACAATGGAGTGCTGATACCAACCTTGATGTATGGCAGTGAGGCATGGAACTGGCAGAGGAAGGATGAAAGTAGACTGAATGCTGTAGAAATGAGATCTCTGAGACGAATGTGTGGTAAAACCATGTATGATCGAGTGAAAATGTTGAGATTCGTAAAGAATGCAAGGCTGATGTAAGCGTAGTGAGCAAGATTAAGAAAGCGACGCTTAGATGGTTTGGGCATGTAGAGCGAATGAACGAAGAGAGGAGTGTAAGGAGAATATATGACGCGAATGTGAATGGAAGAAGAACCCGGGGACGCCCGAGGAAGACATGGCACGATCAAGTGAATCAAATACTCGAGTCGGGCCATGTCAGAAGTCGGAATAATAGAAGAGAATGTATGAGGCGTTGTATGAATGTGAAGGAAGCAAGAAGTGTATGCCAAGATCGAGTTGTTTGGCGGTCCGTCCTCTCTGCCTACCCCTGCGGTGAAACGGCGTGATGGTTAGTTAGTTAGTTAGTTAGATTTCCTGCGTTTCTCACAAAAATGCCAGCTGTACAATTAGAAATCTCCGTACATTAACAATGTCCATTTCTGTTTTGTATTGTAACATTTGGGAACTCGAAAATATACCCAACTTCCTAATTATGTTATACTTTACGTTTATGACTATGGTGTTTCCCTCCAAATCTTTCCGCTTATGACTCCGGTGTTTCCCTCCAATTGTTTATGCTTATGGCTGCAGTGTTTCCCTCCAATTCTTCACGCTTATGACTCCGGTGTTTCCCTCCAATTGTTTATGCTTATGGCTGCAGTGTTTCCCTCCAATTCTTCACGCTTATGGCTGCGGAGTTTATCTCCAATTGATTATGCTTATGGCTGCAGTGTTTCCCTCCAAATCTTTCCGCTTATGACTCCGGTGTTTCTCTTCAATTGTTTATGCTTATGGCTGCAGTGTTTCCCTCCAATTCTTCACGCTTATGGCTGCGGTGTTTATCTCCAATTGATTAAGCTTATGGCTGCAGTGTTTACCTCCAATTCTTTTTGCTTATGGCTGTGGTCTTTACCTTCAATTCTTTACGATTATGGTTTGCGGTGATTTCCTCCAAATCGTCCAGCCACCTCAGTTTAGGCCTGACAACATTCTTTTATTATAAGTATTTACGGGTCATACATTAATTTTAAATAGCCAGATTCTTCTTCAAAAACTTTTACTATAGATTCTTAAATGAAACACTGACATGTAAAGTTAGCAGACAACCGACTTATTAAACGAGGGCATCCCTTTTTGTGGGGATAAAAATATATGGTGCCTACACATGTCATTAGGGGTAATTATTCTAATCTCTAAACAGGAATGCATGGGAACACTAAAGGAACAAAGAACGTACTTTAAAATGCGTCATAATGTCAAATATTAATTGTATAAGTTCCGTGGTTGTGGGAATAATATTTAGCCCTACGGGAAGCATATACAGTGATTTTATATAAACAAGAGAATTCAAAGAACCTTTTCTAAAGATGCATCATCGTCAAATAAGAATAATAATACGTAACACATAAACATAAAGATCGATATCACTTCTAACATTTTAGGTATACGTTACTGGTATTCAATACAATAGAGAAGCCTCTTTGTTGGTTTTCTTCCGTCCTCTCAGTGAACACCGTTCCAGTTTTATGAATCATGTTATTGACGGAGCTTACTACGCATTCTGTTCAATTATAGGGCAACGAGCGTGACCGTGGAAAGCGTGATGCAGCGCTCCTTCTGAGAGTTTGGCCAGCAGTGCAAGACGGACGGTTACAAGAAAGAGCTCGAAGAACTTGAGAAGGTTGTGGAGATGTACACCAAGGAACCCTTGCCTCCTCACCTGGCTGCTCTGGCGGAGTTCCACGATGTTGCCGCGGACTATCTCCAGGAGATGTCGGACCTGATGCCCATCCTGCTGGAACAACCCAAGAAATATATCCTG
>JAHDVE020007879.1:0-10935 GCA_022606495.2 Halesus radiatus | reverse complement strand
AAAAGTATGTCGATTCATACGTGTGTTTTAAAGTGCATCTCCGACAGATTCGGTGTATCTTGCCTCGGTCTTTTCTTGGAAGTATTGATAATTGAAAATAATATTTTTTTTTAATTAAAAAAACCTTTGAAACTAGCTTCCACTTGTTTATTTCAGACCCGACCGGATTCACTCTATCATGGACATCTTCATACTGGTCTGAAGTCATTATTGGTATTAAAAATGAAAACATTCTGAGTTTTTTTTTGTATATATACAATACATTATAAGTAAGTACCTACATATATAAATAGATCATCTGTAAGTGGCTTCTCCACAATTTGATAATGCCTTCGGAAGGCGAAACAGCTGTCACGCATAATAGTAATAACCTGACAGAATTTATTTGTAAATAAACCGATTTTTAAATCGAGTATTAATAGTTATGAAATTCTTAAAACCATTAAATAAAAATGGAAAACAGTATTACCTTATACTTAATTATCATAATCCTAATAATAATTAATTGTCCAATTTATTTTTTATAACCTATTGAAGTTTGTAAACCTCTTTGTAATATTTAATCATTTAAGATGAAAGCATTAACAGATCCCAAATGAACCACGAAACCGAAAAAAACAACAGAAATTAAAAAGATTTCAGTCGCATCTGGGACTCGAACCCAGGACCTTTACCTATCCGTGGTAACCGGATTTTTAATTTCTGTTGTTTTTTCAGTTTCGTGGTTCATTTGGGATCTGTTAATATTATCTTCTTCAATGATTAAATAATTAATTGTTGTACGATTCTTAAATATAAAACATATATGATTTATCTATTCTTTTTTCACATCTCTTTATACTTTAAACTATGTTTTTTCTTCTCTGTATATATCATTATTTTAACTCAATACGTCTTTTTTTCTCTATATTTGTATGAATACATTTTATATGAACTAAACTTTACAGCTCTATGGTGAGGAAAGATGAGCTAAGTATGGAGACAAAGTTAGCAGAGTACAAATCAGTGTATCGCCCACTCTTACTTATGGTCACAAGATCTGGCTGTTGAACGAGCGTACACGTTCTAGGGTCCAAGTTGCAGAAATGAGATTTTTGAGATGAGTTACTTACAGGAGTCACAAGATGGGATCGAATAAGAAGCTCGATAATTCGAGAGGAGCTTAACATCGAACCACTATTACTCTTCATATAAAAGTCGCAACTGAAATGGCTTGTAGCACAGGACATGGACGCCTGGAGGCGCCTTGCCGATGCGACGGGTCCCCGACCCGAGTAGGACAAGGGGAAGGAGATGTACGTATTTATATATGAACTAAACTTTTCAATTTGACTGAGATTTGTTCCTAGTTGGTCAATAACTGTTTTCTTACATATTGTATTAAATATTTTATGTTTCAAAAAAAAAATTATCATTACACTATTGTTTATCATTAAAAAAAAAAATTCACTTAGCGTAACACCACTTTGATAGAGTATTTTTCCTACCGGTTTCGGAATCACCGTTCCTTCTTCAAGGAACTTAACTTAACATTATTACAAAATCATGGGCAATACATTAGGTGTTGGAGTGCCATTATTATTAATTTTAAGTAATTATTATAATACACATTTACGCATTTTCAATATATTTTACCCCGACACTAACCTGACCAACAACAAAAAAATTAAATTTACATTATTAAAGAAAATTAATATAAGGATACCCTCCTTGCGATTACACACAAACACGAGTATTTATGTAGTATAATCAGAAAAAAAAAATGTTTTTAAAAATATCAAATCGTCTAATGTATAAAAATTAATTTTCACAATATGCAAACACATTACGGATTGACATGGTGAATTAAATGATAAAACACTTTGTTTGAATCCACTTTGATTTTTATATAAATACGTCGACTAGTTTCGATTCGACTTAAACTATTATTTGAGTATTATATCGGGCGAGGTCGTGAGGGGAATCAAAGACGATGACGTTTTATCAATGATAGTTATCGTCTTCTATTTTCCCCACACTCGTAAGTGCACTTGCAATATTATTGCATATTTTATACTCTATGTACCGGACCCCGAAGCGTCTGGAAGAAGTATATTTTCACTTTAAGCATATTTTAAGTTCATAAAATAAAAGTTGATTCATACAAACTGCCTTTTTTATCTATAAAATTAAAGATTAGAAACTTCTTATTGAGTCGCTTCCTCATTGTTGAGGATCGTGATCCCCACTCCAATCTCCTTCGTGTACAAGGCTAGTCCACTCCTCGCGATGCTGCGCTGCGTGGAGACGTTCCGGACACCTGCCAAATCTGGTCACTCCAATGCATCGGTGACCTTCCTCTGCTTCTCCTGCCTTTCAGATTAAAAACTAAGAAATCTTTAAGAAGCCAATATGCTTATAATGTAAATGCACATACAACAAAATTTTAGAAAACGGCGGAGAAGGCGAAAACCTGTTGGAGAAGATTAGAACAATAGGGTGGATATAGGATAACCTCCCAACCAATTTCTTGAAAGTCTTGAATAACCGCTTTTGAAATGTAAACAGTCCGGTGAGCATTCCAAGACGATTCTAGCAGTTTCCAACGCTTCGGTTTATTTGAAACTTAAAACCATGTATTTTAGTAAACAATTAAAAAAATATATCAATATAAATCACAACGATTTCATAAAATGTCTACTGAATGGTATTCCAGAGGCAGTCAAGTTTTGCTACAATTATTAACTATTTATTCTAGAATTTTTCTTGACATGCTTTTAGATTTATCAAAATACCGGCAAACTCGTCAAAAAAAGTTCGGCTCTGGAAATGAGATTATTCATTTGGTAATGATAAAACTGCTTGCCTAATCAGTTAATGAGGTATAATCATGTCACAGTTTTGTGCCGCTAGATGTCACTATTGTTTGCTATATTTGCTATTAATATTTTATTCCAAATAAACCGTACTTACCTGAAAAGAGTATTTTTCAAATACATCACAGAAGAGAGAATTTCAATTATCATAAATATTTTCTAAGTAAAAGCGGCTTTGAACCCCAAAACACCCGTCGCAATAATAAAATATTAAATACTTGTGTAAGCGACTAGTGTCGTTACAAGACTGTAAATGTTTGTAGGTGCTGGATCCAGAGCCACTTTCTTCCGTTGCAGGGTTGTAGGGTAGGTGGACGGTGCTGTTCCTCACGCACCCAGTGGTCTATGTGAGGGGCACTAGGTGGGCCACTCCTCTGCCGGGTCCTGGCCTTGCAGTGACGTCCTCTTGTCTCGAGGATGTAGGCCCAGGACTGCTTCAGGCAGAGGGTGTCAGCGAGGCAGCAAATGATGGAGAGGGTGACGGCGAAGAAAAGACTTTTGTTGATGCTCACAAGTTGTAAAAGTTATAACTGTTTTATTTTTCAAAGTTAGCCTATTTATTTGAGTTCCCGAACGCGACAAGCATTTTACCCCTCTCCTTGCCGCGGGGGGGACGCGCTTGCCAAACTGGCGCGCAGCGTATATAGTGAGCCTAAAACTGTCGGGAGCTCATTTGGCCGAATTATTCAAGGTCGGCGGACGCCTGAATTTCGACATTTAAATTACATTTTAACATATTACATGAAAAAATTAAAAAGATTTTGTACTACACAAAATCACTACGATCAGGTTAATTCTAGCTGTGTTTACTGCTGTCAATGTTTTCCCACGTCCAGATAACATAGCGCTTTGTGGCTTCGTTATCTGGTCGTAGGGAGCAATAAACATGAAATGGTTAAAACAAATTATTATTAACAGATTATTATCTCCTCATTACGGCATTATTCAAAAGGTTTATTATGCCGCTTTGAGGAGATTTACAGGTTCAATTTCAACTATAAGAATAACAAGAATAACATGCAAATAACAATCGATAATAATGCTAATACTAAGAATGAAAGGGACTCGCAACACGGCATTTTACCACGTCGGAGTCTGACAATTTTCGAACTTCGATCGCAAAGACGCCGTTCTATTTGTATAAAGAACCTGTACATTTAGAGACAGTAATTTTTAAATGTTTCGTCACTTCATGACCAATAAGAAACTAAGAAATAAAAATGAAAATTCGACGATCGAACCAATAAGTTTAAACACGTCTGATACATTCTCCCCCCGTGCAGTGAAGCTGGACCAAACTCATGAAGACGTGTTGTGGGCGTCGTCGCACATTGCGGCCAGTCCCCTTTTATGAGGATGACGGGCTGGTACTGCATCTGGTGAGCAGCTAAGGCGAGAGGTATTCGTAGAGCCACCATGCGCCTCCATGCTCCCCCCGTGTTTATGTCCTGCTGATCTTCTTCCTCTTTTATCTTGGCTTGTAAGAACATCTTGATGTAGGCAGCGGGAGCTATTTTTTTCCTCTCGGAGACGAAGAATGTTTTCAAGCAGAATCAGCAGTACGAGTATTGCCAGTAGCTCTTGTAGTTTTGTTCGCCATACAAATATGGTCTTAACTGCTAATCTTTTTCTTCTTTTATCCTGTCTTTGTAAAAACATCTCGATGTAGGCAGCGAGAGCTATTTTTTCCTCTCGGACACGAAGAATGTTTTCAAGCAGAATCAGCAGGGCGAGTCTTGCCAGTAACTCTTGTAGTTTTGTTCGCCATACAAATATGGTCTTAACTGCTAATCCTTTTCTTCTTTTATCCTGTCTTTGTAAAAACATCTCGATGTAGGCAGCGAGAGCTATTTTTTCCTCTCGGACACGAAGAATGTTTTCAAGCAGAATTAGCAGGGCGAGTCTTGCCAGTAACTCTTGTAGTTTTGTTCGCCATATAAATATGGTCTTAACTGCTAATACTTTTCTTCTTTTATCCTGTCTTTGTAAAAACATCTCGATGTAGGCAGCGAGAGCTATTTTTTCCTCTCGGACACGAATAATGTTTTCAAGCAGAATCAGCAGGGCGAGTCCCATCGGTAGGTAATACGAGGTTCTTAGGCAGCAACTGGCTGCGTTAGACACCTCACGGATCTCGCCTGGCATATTGAGCAGGTACCATCGGAGGGCAGAGGCTTTCGACACCTCTCTTTCCTGTCCTGGTATATGGCATATATGTGCCGATGGTGCAGGACTTGTTGGTCGTGACTGCACTTTTTTTAATCGTATCTGATCGCGCCAAGGTAGTGCAGGGCTAATTTGCCTATGCTGCACTTTTACGAGTCGTTTCTGTGCTCGTGATGCAGGGCCGGATGGCCTTCGCTGCGCCGGTATGGGGCATCTCTGGTCGCACCAAGGTAGTGCAGGGCTGATTGGCACACGCTGCACTTTTACGAGTCGTCTCTGGTCGCGCCAAGGTGGTGCAGGGCTGATTGGCTTATGCTGCACCCGTGTGTAGAATCTCTGGTCGCGCCAAGGTAGTGCAGGGCTGATTGGCCTATGCCGCACTGATATGAGTCGTCTCTGGTCGCGCCGAGGTGGTGCACGGCTGATTGGCACATGCTGCAATTTTATGAGTCGTCTCTGGTCGCGCCAAGGTAGTGCAGGGCTGATTGGCACACGCTGCACTTTTACGAGTCGTCTCTGGTCGCGCCAAGGTACTGGTGGAGCAGAGCGTGCTGGCCGTTGCTGCTCCGTCATTGTGCAGACCTGGTCATCGTGCGAGGATGCTGGTGGAGCAGGGCGTGCTGGCCGTTGCTGCTCCGTGGTTGTGCACGTCTGGTCGTGACAAGGTGCTGGTGGAGCAGTGCGTGCTGGCCGTTGCTGCTTCGTAATTGTGCAGGCCTGGTCATCGTGCGAGGATGCTGGTGGAGTAGGGCGTGCTGGCCGTTGCTGCTCCGTGGTTGTGCACGTCTGGTCGTGACAAGGTGCTGGTGGAGCAGGGCGTGCTGGCCGTTGCTGCTCCGTCATTGTGCAGACCTGGTCATCGTGCGAGGATGCTGGTGGAGCAGGGCGTGCTGGCCGTTGCTGCTCCGTCATTGTGCAGCTCGGCTGCGTCAGCGGGGGTACATGGCCGGATCGTCCTGGCAGCTCTGACGTATACCCCTGCTGCGACAGCGGGGGTACAGGGCCCGGTCGTCCTGGCAGCTCTGATGAGTACTCCTGATGTGTCAGCAGGAGTACAGGGCCGGATCGTCCAGGCAGCTCTGATGAGTACTCCTGATGCGACATCGGGGGTACGTGGCCAGGTCGTCCTGGCAGCTCTGAAGTGTACCCCTGATGAGACATCGGGGGTACGTGGCCGGGTCGTCCTGGCAGCTCTGAAGTGTACCCCTGATGAGACATCGGGGGTACGTGGCCAGGTCGTCCTGGCAGCTCTGAAGTGTACCCCAGATGCGACATCGGGGGTACGTGGCCGGGTCGTCCTGGCAGCTCTGAAGTGTACCCCTGATGCGACATCGGGGGTACATGGCCGGGTCGTCCTGGCAGCTCTGAAGTGTACCCCTGATGCGACATCGGGGGTACGTGGCCGGGTCGTCCTGGCAGCTCTGAAGTGTACCCCTGATGCGACATCGGGGGTACGTGGCCGGGTCGTCCTGGCAGCTCTGAAGTGTACCCCTGATGCGACATCGGGGGTACGTGGCCGGGTCGTCCTGGCAGCTCTGAAGTGTACCCCAGATGCGACATCGGGGGTACGTGGCCGGGTCGTCCCGGCAGCTCTGAAGTGTACCCCTGATGCGACATCGGGGGTACGTTACCGGGTCGTCCTGGCAGCTCTGAAGTGTACCCCTGATGCGACATCGGGGGTACGTGGCCAGGTCGTCCTGGCAGCTCTGAAGTGTACCCCAGATGCGACATCGGGGGTACGTGGCCGGGTCGTCCTGGCAGCTCTAAAGTGTACCCCAGATGCGACATCGGGGTACACGTGGCCGTCGTCCTGGCGGCTCTGAAGTGGCCACTGATCAGAGCATCGGGGATGCGTGGCCAGGTCGTCCTGCTTTGACCTACAAGTGTACCCTGATGCCGACATCAGGGGTACGTGGCAAAGAATCGTCCTGTGAAGCTCTGAAGTGTACCTGATGCGACATCGGGGTACGGAAATCGTCCTGGCAGCTCTGAAGTACCCTGATGAGGACATCAGGGGGTACGTGGCCGGAGTCGTCCTGGCAGCTCTGAAGTGTACCCTGATGAGACATCGGGGGTACGTAGCAAATCGTCCTGGCGGCTCTGAAGAAGATGTACCCTGATGCGACATCAGGGGTACGGCCAGGTCGTCCTGGCAGCTCTGAAGTGTACACCTGATGCGACATCGGGGTTACGTGGCCAGGTAGTCCTGGCAGCTCTGAAGTGTACCCCTGATGCGACATCGGGGGTACATGGCCAGGTCGTCCTGGCAGCTCTGAAGTGTACCCCAGATGCGACATCGGGGGTACGTGGCCGGGTCGTCCTGGCAGCTCTGAAGTGTACCCCTGATGCGACATCGGGGGTACGTGGCCGGGTCGTCCTGGCAGCTCTAAAGTTGAGAACCCCTGATCGTTCCAGAATGTAGGGGGTTCACACACTGCCGGTCCGGGCTGCATTATTGGCGGGTACTGGTGCTGCGTCAGCGGGGGTACAGGGCCAATTGGTACAGGTATCGGAGCAGCTTGTTGGAGAGCTGTTGTCAGTTTTATAATCTGCTCTTTTCGTCTGCGCAGCTCTCGTTGTAGTAGTCGCACCGTCTCCTCAATGGGTGTGGATGACAGTGGAACGTCATTCTTGCCCTCCACGGTAGGCACCGCACTCCCAGGCGTGGTGATGAACATGTTTGTGGTGGTGGACGTGGCATCATGCGTGGTGCCAGGTACAAGTTACACGTTACACTGCATGTGCATCGTCTGGGGCAGTTGGTGACACTGCTGGCGGTGGTAACACTCTCGAAGGTGAGTGGCTAAGATCCTTGCTCGAAGGACCACTTGTAAGCGACTAGTGTCGTTACAAGACTGTAAATGTTTGTAGGTGCTGGATCCAGAGCCACTTTCTTCCGTTGTAGGGTTGTAGGGTAGGTGGATGGTGCTGTTCCTCACGCACCCAGTGGTCTATGTGAAGGGCACTAGGTGGGCCACTCCTCTGCCGGGTCCTGGCCTTGCAGTGTCGTCCTCTTGTCTCGAGGACGTAGGCCCAGGACTGGTTCAGGCAGAGGGTGTCAGCGAGGCAGCAAATGATGGAGAGGGTGACGGCGAAGAAAAGACTTTTGTTGATGCTCACAAGTTGTAAAAGTTATGACTGTTTTATTTTTCAAAGTTAGCCTATTTATTTGAGTTCCCGAACGCGACAAGCATTTTACCCCTCTCCTTGCCGCGGGGGGGACGCGCTTGCCAAACTGGGCGCAGCGTATATAGTGAGCCTAAAACTGTCGGGAGCTCATTTGGCCGAATTATTCAAGGTCGGCGGACGCCTGAATTTCGACATTTAAATTACATTTTAACATGATATTACAAAATTAAAAAGGTTTTGTACTACACAAAATCACTACGATCAGGTTAATTCTAGCTGTGTTTACTGCTGTCAATGTTTTCCCACGTCCAGATAACATAGCGCTTTGTGGCTTCGTTATCTGGTCGTAGGGAGCAATAAACATGAAATGGTTAAAACAAATTATTATTAACAAATTATTATCTCCTCATTACGGCATTATTCAAAAGGTTTATTATGCCGCTTTGAGGAGATTTACAGGTTCAATTTCAAATAACAAGAATAACATGAAAATAACAATCGATAATAATGCTAATACTAAGAATGAAAGGGAGCTCGCAACACGGTATTTTACCTTGTCGGAGTCTGACAATTTTCGAACTTCGATCGCAAAGACGCCGTTCTATTTGTATAAAGAACCTGTTAATTTAGAGACAGTAATTTTTAAATGTTTCGTCACTTCATGACCAATAAGAAACTAAGAAATAAAAATGAAAATTCGACGATCGAACCAATAAGTTTAAACACGTCTGGTACAGCCAGTATAACTTGCAACATGAATGTGATAGATGATTTTAAAAATTTAAACAATTATTTTTGGAAATCTTACAATTTAAAAATAATTCATCAAAATATCAGAAGTATTTCATCAAAAATTGGAGATTTTTTTAAAATATTTCTTGATCAATTTATTTATACTTTCGATGTCATAATATTATCGCAATTTTGGATCCATAAAGAATACCTCTAAAATTATAAACACTTCCACAGAATATCACACAATTATAAATCTTAATAAATATACTGGGATTGTTGCTTACAAAAGAGACGGAATTCGAGGGCAAGTCGACGAAATTGTAATATCTCAAGCAAACGGTTTAAAAATTGTACTGAAAATTTATTTATGTGTTTTTGCAATATTCAGATCACCTTCTTTCCAAAACATCGACACTTCTTTGAATTCCCTTAAATTTATCATCAACAGTTCTAGAAAGTTTCCATATCAAATCATTATAGGCGATCTCAATAATAATACTATTCCTCAAAATCACCATCAATCAAACGATTATTTATCTCTTCTCACAGAAAATGGCTTCATTCAATCAATACCCCTACTCGATAACATTGCGCGACCTGTTTAGACCATATCAATGTAAAAAATATTAACATTGACCCAAATTTTTATTCACACATCGATTTTAGATCACTATATTACAGCCCTCTGCCTTAAAGTTAAGCCTCCCCCAACTGCTCAAATTAAATACGCCCCTCGAATAAACTACACTAATTTAGTCGAAGACTCAGAAAACTGTAAAAACGTATTTGACCAAATTGACACGGACATTGCGATGAAGGAATTCACTAGTAAACTATATGCATATATGTATAAACATACTAATAAGCAACTCATATCAAATAACCAGTTTTAAACTTACGCCCTGGATCTCTCCTGGCATTGTTAAATCTATCCACAGAAAAAACCAACTTCATGAAAGGGCGAAAAGGTGTCCAGATAATATTTCATTACAAGCTCATTACAAAAAATACAGAAAATTATGTAAAAGTTTAATAAAATCTATGAAGGAAAATTATTATAAAAATGTCATTTATGAAAATACCTATTCTCCAAAACATTTGTGGAAAGCATTTAGTAATATTAGTAAAACAGTAAGTCACCCGAAATTAAAATATTAAACATCAATAACATAGACTCTCCCAATCCCACAAATATGGCGAATTTTTCTAGTGAGTATTGTTAGATGTTTGTTTACACATCAGTGTAAACAAACATCTACAAACGAAGTCTTAAAAATACTAGACGACCTAAAGACATCGAATGCTTGTGGACCAGATAAAGTCACAACAAATCTGTTTAAAGTAATAAAATCATTCATAGCACCTAAAATCGCGTTCGTTTCTAATCTAAGCTTCCAATCGGGAATATTCCCTGATCATTTAAAACACTCATTTATTATACTGATTCACAAAAACGGAGATTCAGGAAAAAGTCGCAGATTCAAAATTACCGGCCGCTATCTCTGGTAAATTCTGTCTCAAAAATTATTGAAAAAATTGTTAAGAACCATCTCACCCTTTACCTTGAACATAATAACATACTTTCTAAGAGACAAAATGGCTACCGACCAAGATTAGGTACCAAAAATGCTATTTCTGAACTAACGAAAATCGTCTCCAATAATATAGATGGAGGAATTAAATGCATCGCGATCTTCCTGGATCTAGTTTAAAATATGTAAGAATCATCATTGATAAATTTCTGAAATGGGAAGAATACAACAACTTAACTGCCCCAAAAGTCAAAAAACTTACTCACCTTTTCATGACTATTGCAAATATTCTATCGTTAAAAAATCTAAAATCAATATATTATGCCATGTGTAATGCTATACTTGAATATGCATCCTTAGGATGGGGCGGTTGTGCCAAAACAATTTTGGACCCTCTGGCAAAAGCACAGAAATCACTAACAAGAGTCATCCTTAAAAAACCCTTCAGGTACCCCAGTGATGAATTATTCAAATAAATGCAAGTTCTTGATGTAAGAAAACTGTATATCAGGAAAATT
>JAHDVE020007878.1:0-13565 GCA_022606495.2 Halesus radiatus | reverse complement strand
AAACGATTGGATCAGTAATTACTTTCATTTAAAAGTTTTACTGCCTGTCCCGTTCTTTTACATAAGGCCACAAAAGGAATACAAAATTTACTACAGTTGGATCCGTGCTCCCAAAAATCTCAGATATCAATGAAACAACCTTAAAAACAACACTAAAAACGACATAAAAGACGCACCTAATTAGATGATAACAAAGTAAATAACTCTAGTCCGCAGCAGAGAACCCCGTAGTGAGGACTAAGAAACAACAGAAAAAATCAATAGTTTACAAAATATTAAGCCCGCTCACTGGGTAGAGAAGATTATCTCCACATTTATGCACCTCTAACCACAGTTGAGACAGGACGAGGGAGAAATTTTCCCTGGCACTACACAAAAATTTTACAATACTACATATATGTATACTCGTATATATGTAATAATACTATGTAGCACCCGTCTTTATCAGTAGAAGCCTTGGTACAATATATGGTAGTTGCCACTTCGCAGCACTACCGGAATTATTGATTTACCGATCTCCTATCTTGTCAGGTTGTTTATTCGTTATCTATGTAAATTTCTAAGTCTCTTGGAATTATCCACATTGCCGAGCAGACGGCAACCGACACATGAGCAATTAACTGAGTAAACATTCACAACGTCCGTCCACAAGTACATATTTATTTAGCGAGAAAGTCAACATGCATCGAACGAGCGAAATTATTGCCGACGAGTTACTGAGCATTTTATGCATTATAAGTAAGCAAAAATATAGATTTTATGTGTTTAAAAAAAATTGTTCGACTTCAAAAGGGCACACAAACTCCGACTAGAACTTCTCACAATGATTTAATATACTTAATGGAGCAATATAGCATGAATGAGTTAATGCAGTAGGAAATATGTAAACTCTTTCCGTCCTACTTACTCGGTGTAACTATTACTCGTAATAAGGTCGGAATATTGAAAATCTTGACTATAAAACCATGGTATAGGTTTAACTGTACCAACGCTGAACCGGCGCGTAAGAATCTAAGACGGTTTATTTATTACTTTCTTCATTTAATCTATTATCTGACCTCTTCAACACTGAACTCAGGATATTCATCAATCTCCCGTCCGCGCATGTCCCGTCCCATCCATCTATCCATCTTCCACACCATCACCCATCCATCTTCCACAGATCAAAAGTGAATATTCGGGTTGTCGTCCTTCTTCGGGCTGAGAAGCAGTTCCTATCAATGGTCGGTTGAATACAGACAGGTATGGGATGGACGAGGTTCCATGGAGTGACCGGGTGCGAAACAGACTTGAAGCATCCCCTGAGAGGTGTGGTGTATGCCCCTTATCCGGCATGCGCAAAGTTTCTTTTGTTGAACTTCAGCAAAACAAACTTTTCTTTGAAAAGTTCTTCTCTGTCGTTATTCTGTCCACCGATATCTTTTAGTGAAAAAATAACTCGCCATCTTTTTAGCTGATATTCTCACCAGTATGTATTCCCACCCATAATATAACATTGCGTTTTATAAAATCGCCATTCTTAAAATTCCCCAGACATAATTCAACTGGTAAGTTAATGAAAAACATGTCTTGTTACATAAAATAAACGAACAAAATAAATATATTTTTTTATTTACTTAAAAACTTTTTATAAAAAAAACATTCTAAATATACCAGAAATTTACACAATCAATACCGTCTTTCTGCGAGCATTTCTCTATTAGTCTTTATCCTCGTCTCCATTTTAATGTCTTCTTCATACTTGTTCACATAGGCTCCTTTGAAGCCAAACCTCATTATAAAGAAGATAGGGAAAAACTTTGCCAATACTATACTGATTCCTCCTTTTAGCAGACCTAATACTTTTCCAATCATTGTGCTGGCGACGTTGTTAAACCAGAACACCAACATGAACAGGACGAATCTATTGTACAAGCCAAGGGTCATGAAGAATTTGTCTCCTGTGACAAGAGGTACTTCATCTTTTCCAGGGTATTCTGAATATCCGACTCCTTTTTTGAAATTGATATTCCTCAATTGACTTTGTCTGATTTTGATTTCCTTTCTCTGTTTGATCTCTAGTGCTCCTTTTGGATTGTAGTCGAACCCTTCAACTCCGAGGAGCCTGTAGTTGATATAGTTTATGGTCGCTTCTGTCATGGAAGGATCGAAGAACCAAAGGCCTTGAATGTAAGCAGATGTCATGTGATAGAAGTATTCGGGAGGATTTTGAATAAGAGGTTTGTAGATTCCTGTGATAATGGCTTCGGTTACAAGAAGTGTTTCGTCGAAAGATGGCCGGAAGGTGTTGTACCTGGAATTAAAAAGTACAATCTCTATATACTCCATTGAAACTAATTTGAACATCTCCACAAAAGTTATTCATTGGCTTCTGTCCCTAGTCATTCGCCTCCTATCCCCAGCCTTCCCGTCATACTCCAACCTTCTCCTAATAATTCAGTCCACCTCTTCACCCCTATCTTTGGTTCATTTATATTGAGGAGCCTACTTGTTATTATCTGGCATTTTGTCTACACGGTTATCCCGTGGTAGACACTAAAACGTTCGATTTTTTTAAATATAAATACCACACAAGAGTCCCAACTGCTCTCAACCGTCTGGAGCCAGTGAGACTATGGCATCCCCAATTGGGGGATGTTGTGAGGCTGAAGGTATTGGGGATGGGAAGGAGAAGAGGAATAGGGAGGAGGGGAAATACCAAGCTATTTAGATATTGTCGCCAAACACGGCTAAAAGCCACTTCAAGCAAAGTTTCAATTCTGAATGGTGGTCTTTCACCAGGGCGATTCTGAGAGTATCTTCCACTCTCAATTACTCAATTAGATTCTCGATTTCATGGTTCACCTATTCTTAATTTAACTTGCGATTGAAAAACGAAACATCCCTTCAAAATATAAATTGAACCTCAGAGGCAGCATTTAAAGTAATGAAGGTCTTTGATACATGAGCAACGAAGAGAGATCCAAAAATATTTTAAACATTCTTCAGAATAAAAAAATATCATCCTATCGACTGGACAATTGTAATGACTGGACTTTTAGATTCACATAAGCTTAAGATATTAAGATGACATTTTACCTGTCTTCAATTCCTAGCATATATCCAATGGTCCTCCAGAAGTGCGCATAGGCTTCCAGATCCTCCCGGTTATCATGCTCCATCCCGAGCAAATGAAGTCTGGTCAGACTGACCCCTCCAAAGGCAGTGAGGGTGAGAACAACGTCACGCTGGGAGATGTGACCATCTTTTCTTAGCTTCGAAACGTTAGACCATTTGATGTGGCGTTCTCTCACGGTGCTCAGGGACTTCCAGGAACTTAAAATAAATAAAATCTTAATCATTTAGTTTAAGTTTAGGCTACGAAATTCCAAATAATTTTAAACGAGAGGTATTTAATGCGCATTGCAAATTTCAAGGGTGGATAGTAGCCCATTACCTTTGATATAGTTCACTGAGGTTGTCATTGCGTATTTGGGGTTTTTATTGCTCCACAGGCATATCAGCCTTTTTACCATCAAGGCGGGACATTGGCACCATAGGTTAATCAAAATTTCATCAGCATATTCAAATTTCTTACGGTTTAAAGTGCTATATCCATATATCCATACCGAGCCTGGCTGAATTCGGATTTGGTCAGTTTATCAGTTCTTTGGACTGGTTATTTCGGGAGTTTTCTTTCATCCTCATGCTGACAGTTGACCCACTGTTCTATGGATATGTATTTTACCGTAGCGGGCAGTCAACACTAGCTCAGATCCAGCAAGTGGTGCGTTCACCCTTTTTCTGGGTCAAGAGACAAACTATCAGAAAAGATTGTTAACTCACTCTGATCCCGGAACCAGATCCTCCTCGAACCAGCACTTGAAGTGCATGATGGTGGACAGGTAGCGTCTGTAGGCCGTATACGCCGTGGAGGAGCGGTGGGTCTTCATGAGGATCGTTAGGATGGAGGGCACGGCGAACACCGTGATGACTCCGCAGAAGGTGGCAGTGATATGACCCATGAAGTTGCGCTTGATATAGCTCTGGCCCCTGGAAAAATCGGAACACAATTAAAAATAGGGAGAAAGTGGTACAGCGGAACAGTAAATACTTAATATTAATAGAATACAATTTGAATGAGAAAGAAATAAAAGAGAGATGGATGAAATACTTTGAAGAGGTCTTCGAAAGCAATCCGAGTGATAGAGATTCCAGTGGCGAGTCAGGTATGAATGACGATGGAGTGAATGTTCCCAAAATTAGCATGGATGAAATTAAAAGATCAATTAGATGTATGAAGAATGGTAAGGCTGTTGGTTTCGATAATATTGCTGCTGAATACTTTAAAGGAAATAGCCGTATAATTCTCACAAGGTTATGCAAACTTTTTAACGATTGTTTAGAGGAGGGTTACACTTCATTAGATTGGAGAAGGGCTGTGATCATGCCTCTATACAAAGGTAAAGGGTCACACATGGAATGTGGAAATCACAGGGCTATTAGCCTGCTAAGTTCATTTGGTAAGCTGTATGGTAGGATATTGATTGAAAGGGTACAAATGAAAACAAATGATAAAATATGGGATGTGCAAGGGGCATTTATGAGTGCAAGGGGGTGCATGGATCAGATTTTCTCGTTGCGTATGCTCACAGAGAAGTTTCTGGCAAAAAAACAGAAACTTTTCTGTGCTTTTGTAGATCTACAAAAAGTATACGACAGAGTTGACAGAAAAAAGTTATGGAAGGTGTTGTCTAAGTATGGTGTGAATACAAATCTTATACAGGCAATCGCATCGCTGTACGAGGGAAGCGTTGCATGTGTTAGGGCAAACGGTGATTTTACGGGGTGGTTTGACATCACAAAAAGGTGTTAAGCAAGGCTGCGTAATGTCACCGTGGTTATTCAATCTATACATGGATAATTGTATGCAAGAATTGAAAGAGGTGGGCCTGGGCGCGAAAATGAGTAGTCTGCAAGTATGTTGTCTGTTGTATGCTGATGATGCGGTGCTGATTGCTAACAGAATGGAAGATCTACAGTCCCTCGTATCTAGGATGAACGAAGTATGTATGAAGAATGAGCTAACGGTGAATGTAAGTAAGTCTAAAGTCATGGTGCTTGAAAGAGTGAGTACGAAAACATTGTGCAATATAATTGTGAATGATGAATACTTGGAGCAGGTCGATGAGTTTGTGTATTTGGGAAGTATGTTTACGAGAGATGGAAAGACTGACAGGGATATTGAAAGAAGGGTGAATGCAGAAAACTCCATTAACGGAGGACTGAACGCGGTTGGCGCAAACAAAAAGTTGTCCATGGAAGCGAAGCTAGCAGTCCACAATGGAGTGCTGATACCAACCTTGATGTATGGCAGTGAGGCATGGACCTGGCAGAGGAAGGATGAAAGTAGACTGAATGCTGTAGAAATGAGATCTCTGAGACGAATGTGTGGTAAAACCATGTATGATCGAGTGAAAATGTTGAGATTCGTAAAGAATGCAAGGCTGATGTAAGCGTAGTGAGCAAGATTAAGAAAGGGACGCTTAGATGGTTTGGGCAGGTAGAGCGAATGAACGAAGAAAGGAGTGTAAGGAGAATATATGACGCGAATGCGAATGGAAGAAGAGGCCGTGGTCGCCCGAGGAAGACATGGCACGATCAAGTGAATCAAATACTTGAGTCGGGCCATGTCAGAAGTCGGAATAACAGAAGAGAATGTATGAGGCGTTGTATGAATGTGAATGAAGCAAGAAGTGTATGCCAAGATCGAGTTGTTTGGCGGTCCATCCTCTCTGCCTACCCCTGCGGGGAAACGGCGTGATGGTTAGTTAGTTAGTTAGTTAGAATACAATTTGAACGACTTCTACACAATGTAGACGTTCGAGAAGAATTCTTCAAAAAAGAGGATGCGTTAATCCAAAAAACGGAGTTACCCCAGATTCACACCGTAGACAATCTTGCTCAAGGATCTTGCATCTTTAATTTTTAGGGGAGTTGATGAAGAAGAATGGCTTGTGATTGACCATTAATACCAGCCACCAAATATTTTACAATCCATGATCATAATCAGCGATCCTTGAACAAATCACCACTCCTGATGATCTTCTTGTACCCCTCCTCCAGTTCCTTAAGCAATAATTTGTCCCCCGCACCATTCAGAACCACCAGCTTAGTTCTCCCCAATCTTCATTTACCATGCAGATTTATTCTAAAGAAGCCTCTTTCGTTGTTTATATCTTTGCTAAATTTTCTGTCCAGCGAACCCGACCCACATTTATAAATCATTTTGTTGATAACTGGTAACTGCTTAGCACTGGTCTGGCGATAATTTTATGGAGATTGGAGTTACGCGATGAACGACATTTCAAGGGGAATCGAAGGTGCTTCGAAGAGCCAATAATTTGAAGATGAAAATAAAAGTGAACAGCTCATTGAATAAGAAAGATGTGGTAAGTGTTACCTCTTGTACTTTTCCTTGTCATACCAGGGGGGCAGAGCGTGTTCCAGCTCTGAGGCAGTGCAAGTGTCACATGGCACCTTATGCGCCTCTCCGAAGACCAGCAACTTTATGTGCTCCTCGACGGGCAGTACTAAAGATACAAATAAAAACATATTTAGTCAACTTTCATTAATTCTTGGCGGGACACCGCCGTGCTAGGGAACATTGACGTATTTTGTGAAATATAACGAAAATAATTATTAATGAATCGAGATACTTTGATGTCAAACATAACCGAACCTAAGTTACGCAATTAGATTTGTTCAATGCCACGGAGAAACAGCCTTTTGCCTTGCTTACGCCCATTTAATGTTAATAGCGAAAAATTGACAGCCCTCTAATTTATTAGATTCTTCCGCACTGATTCAGCGATGGTATAGCTAAGCTGGCATTGAGCCCGGTTTAAGGTTGTTTTAACCATATATACGCCGTGGCAATATGTCTTAACACTATTCTGGGACTAACTATCAAATACGTGCATTCCCCTCTGCTATAGATATGTTTAATATAAGTTTACCCGTGTTTAAAAGATACGTGAATGATATTTTGTTGCAACGATTATAAGAGCATCGCATAAGAGCTATTGATACATATTTAAAAAAATATATCTCTTTACTTATCTACAATCCAAAAACTTGTTCCTCTTTTTTCTTTCTCTGTATCACGTACTATATTATGTATTATGCAACTTCATACGTTTTGACGTCATCCGAAATATAAAAACAGTTTATATAAAAATTTATATAAAAGTAGTTTCTTTTTTACATATACATATATTATGTATCCTGTACGAGTCAGACAAAAGAAAAGGTGAATTTTGAATTTTCGCGGGCTGTGTACATTCGATTATCGATTTATTTTTTTGTTATGTTGGTACATATATGTTTATCACAAGTTAGCATTATCAGCCATTTTGGATCAGTGGTTTATTTTTGACAACTGGAAAGGTTAGTCACGTTTTGTTTTTTCTTCGATTTTTTACTAAAAAAAAATTAGTAAAAAATCGAAAAACATCGATTTTTTGGATTTTTGAAGAAATGCTGATAAGGACATAGAAAACAAAGCAAATCTAAAATTTCACTTTAATCGGACTGATGATACCCCAGAAAACGGCTATCAAGTTCCGACCAAAACTAGGAAATTCCTCCATAGGATTAACAATTATTAACAATTTTTTTCTGAAAAGAACAAAAAAATTTTTTTTTGAAGAAATGCTGATGAGGACATAGAAAATAAAGCGATTCTAAGATTTCACTTCAATCGAACTGATGATGCCTCAGAAAACGAACGTAAATGAAAAATCGAAGAACACCCAAAAACGTGACTAACCTTTCCAGTTGTCAAAAACAAACCACTGATCCAAAATGGCTGATAATGCTAACATATGATAAACATATGTGTACCAACATAACAAAAAAAAAACCATAATCGAATGTACACAACCCGCTAAAATTCAAAATCCACCTTTTCTTTTGAACACACCTCGTATATCATAAATATGTTACACTTATATACCTACTACGGATACGTGATAATGTTCTGTTATTGTTAACTTAAAACTTTTTTTTTCTGTACTCAAAATCATGTAAAATGTTAAAATACGTAAAATCCCATCAGGGCGTTAATAATTAATAAATAAATAAATTGTGACTTTACGCGTCTTGTAATATTTACACCGCTAGGGGGTTAGTGTATTATGATCACCGAATTGAGTGCAGGGTGTGCTTTTTATTATTTTAAAAATTAATTCATTTTCACTAGAATTTTATCTCCTGAAACTTGCTGAATGCAGTAATGCATCTGTGTGAGGACTGTTCTACTCTGGTTTTGATTATAACGTCATGTAGATGTCTACATGACGTTATAATATAATAGTTCTACGCAGATTTTCAATCTCGCTTGTATTAACTGTTAGGTAAGGATTGCAAATCCGGAGCCGTTTCCGACAATTCAGATTTTCGGACATCTTGAAACTCAAAATCCGGATATCCAGATGACATCCGATTTTGTGTAAAAAATTAGATTTCACGAGAACTGCAAATTTCAATGACCAAACATATTAAAATATTAAGAAAAAAATCGTTTCTTGTGTACTAGAACATATTAACCGGGTACCCCATTTAAATTCTTAGAAAAGTGTCACTTATCAAGCACTCTAATTAGAGTGTAATACATATACTAAAAAAAACTTAATTTGAAACTCGTATGTGTTTAATTTCAAACAAGACAATATTTTGTTCTATTCCTCATTCAAATGTTTTTTTTACATACATATTTAACCGCCGTCCTTTGGGTTATTATTCACAAAGTAAGTAAAAAACACATAGTTTTTTTCATTAGATTTCGCAATAATAATACTTGTGACTAGTGACGTAACTTGTATGGGAAAGACAAAAAAAGAAAATACCCGAACACATCCGTTAACATCGACTGACCTCGAAATACTAAACGAGATGACGCAGGAACAAACTTGACGTAAAGGAATGTTTTATGGGTTTCCGGTATAGCTTTTTTGTACCCGAACGAACGGGAAACGGTTTGTTGCGTTCGGGCGATAATTTAGCGGCCGTATCACGTACGTTCGTATGGGTAGGGCGGGTAATATTAATTTTTAAATTATTTACTTTGTAAACTGAAAACTTTCGCAACACAGGTTCTCTTAGTGAGACAGGAACAGTACCATAACTAATTTATAACATTAAGATTGTATGGATGAATAAATAAAAACAAATTCTGCATGATGTCAGCATTTGGTTATTGGGTATTTATTTATATGTATATACGAGTATATACGTTTTTTTTTTAAATTGTATAATATTATTTTCATACGATGGGAATTTGCAACTATGAACTTGAACGAATTAACGGGGAGAGGGACGTCGGAGAGTTATTATTTATAAATTCAAAATACTGAAAACCTTATTGTGCAATACGATAAACATGGTGTTTTTAAAGAGAAAAATATTTATTACGTTTTTTTTTTAATTTGCATGGGCTTAGCATTAATCAAAATAAAATCAGAAATATTACACATTTCTGACCGTTCTACGAATGTTTTACAAAAATATTTAAATGTTGAATATCCTTAAAAAATTCTGTGAAGGTTTTACTTTAATATGTCGATAAGATAAATTATAAAAAAAAGAACAATGTGTAGTTTAATTTTTTCATAAACACTAAGTAACTTTAATGTTTTTTTTTTTTTAATTTTTATAATGCGGTTTATAAATCTTTGGTTAAGTTTATTTACAAAAACGTAACGAGAAAGGATTAAAAATATTTTTCTCCACTTTAAGAATCATATTCGTATTTTAAATATTTTATAAAACATACAATAGGACGGTCAGAAAAAGTAGCCAATGTAAATTTATAAAATATTTAATAAATATTTTTCTATTTAAAAACATTATGTTTATCGTATTGCGTAATAATACTGTCAATATTTCAAAATAATAAATAATTCCGCTCCGACGTCCCTCTCGCCCTTAAGCCAAATTTTTCCCTATTTCTTGGAAAACTGATCAAACAATTTCAAATACCGAATATTTTCTTCTACTTTTCTGGTACCTAGGCGTCGAAGGGTGACATAATTTTTCTTTCAAATCAGCATTTAAAACATCCGCTCAGTGATAAAATTACATTGGATGAATGATTTTCAAAAATATTATATATAACATTATGTTATCCTAAAGAGTATGTTACGTAACAAAAGGGTGACCCTACGTTAAATTCTAGCTCCTCGTCAAACAAAATAGCTGGGCAACCAATTACGATGCGTCCCTCCAAAGTTCACAGTAATCAACCAATCAGGTGATTTTTCCGCTCATAATCAACCAATGAGAGCCATACATTCATTACCGACCATACAGAACAGGGTAACAGGAAGCGACTCCCGAGCGCCCACTGCTGCTCGGCGCCCACTTCTGTTCACCGCTCACTTCCCATCGGACAAGCAAACCGTCAGCAGCGACTCTGCAAGGGTTCGCGGCTAAAGTGCCATTTTGTCAACCAAATCTGATAGGCAACGTATTTTCGCATGCGGGTTTGAAACCCCGTAGCTAATCGTGCCCCTTTACTGTAAAACGCCTAAGATGGTGACATGTAATTTAAAACTAACTTAAACTCAGTGTGGAGATGCCCGACCCTTGGGTTCCTGCCTGCGACTCCCGCCGGCCGCATCGACCATATTAATGTGAGATGCCACCTCTCCGATCTCCTCATGTAAGCTGTTTCTACCTACCCTCTGTTATGTGTTGTACTTGCCCTTGCCATAATTGATTCACCCAGTTTTAGAACTTCATCAGAGAGAAAGATATTAACTTTATGTCAGAAATAGGACCTTTCTATTAATTATACGATTGCACATAACCTGTAATGTCTAGTATCACTATACAATAAATTCTGAGACTGAAAGTACTCCTTCTCCTCATTTAACGTAGATTAGCAATTGCCTCACTCCCAATTATAAGACTGCGGTCGACTCACTCGACTCTGAGATAGAGGAAACCTCATTGCTGCACCGGATCTGAGCTAACCATTGTCCGGACAAAGACGCACCTGCCTTGGAGACTAACACTTGGGTAAGTCACGCTGATATTCTTGTCTCCTCACTCTCCAGAAACACAACCCTGACACCCACCGTGGTGCATTCTCTCCTACCCAACCTTCCTCCTACCCATCCCCCCATTTACATACCACAACAAGTATTATAAAGACCATTTGAAAAGTCCCCATAAGAACTTCAACAAATTTTTTTTTCAAATCTTTTGCAGTAACTAACATCCAAATTATCTACGCTAAGAATGTTTTAATCAAACATTTCAAACGTTCAAAAAAAAGAAGAAACTTAATTTTCACCGCACAAGAGCGAACCAAAAATACATTATGAATATTCCCAAATTTAAAACTGCTTTTGGACAAAGGAATTATAAATATCTCTCCACTAAGCTTATATAATTCACTTCCACCGACCATAAAAAAAATGAGAGAAAAGGCAAATGATTTCAAAACTCAAATCATAACCTGGCTCAAAGAAATAAAAAAAAATCAAAGAAGATGAGTTATCCAGCATCTTGAAAAGAACTTCATAAGAGCTTAAAAACAAAAGTTTTTAAAATAAAGCCTAGTCCGCCTCAGCACAGGAACCCCTAGTGAGGAGGACTAAGAAAAACATCATATTAGTCTTATTAGCTTTGTAATATTTTAATAACTAATCGAAAAAAAAGATAATATTATTTATTTAAGAAGATAATATTAACATATCCTAAATGAAACACGAAACCGAAAAAAAAACACAGAAAATAAAAAGGTGTCTTTTTCGGTTTCGCGTTTCTTTGGGGATATGTTAATATTATCTTCTTTAATAATTAAATATTACAATGAGGTTTATAAACTTCAATACGAAATAAACTTCAGTACGAAATAAATTGAAAAAATATGTATAAAACTAAATAACGGGTTGTTATGAAAATTGAATGACAAGCTTGTAAAATTTTGAGAGCCCTGTCTACGCGACAACTGTCTTGTTTTCGAAAGAAAAATCAGTTTCAATTTATGGAGATTTAACATTTTCAAAACAACTTCACTTTCGCGCACATTTCACAGATTTTTCGAGTAGGTAACAGTAATAGTAATTAAACAACAAAGTGTATTGAACCTAACAGCAATTTTATTTCTATTCCCGACGATAATTATACTCGTATGTAGTAAATTAACATATTGTTTTCAGAATGAAACGTCAATATTAATAAAGCGCGTTTATTTTTTAACTGTGAAAGTCTGAATTTGAACAAGACACTTTTTAATGTGTTATTTAATTAGAATGATTGAATATATCAATATGTACCCGAAACGGAAAAAAATCTACATAACTACGTGACATTCGGTAGTTCGTAGAAAGTGATTTGAAATATTTTTGCATAATTTAGTTGTACGTGCCAATCTATAATGTCAAACCGAAAAGTTTTGGTTACGTGAATACAAAATTGTTTTTCAGATTAATTGTGGTAAACCGATCGTTTCCCGTCAGAGACGACTTTATTTCAATAATAAATACTGTTCATTTAAAAAAAATACTCGATCGAATTAATTGTATTATTTTTTTTATTGGAATAACTTATTGAAGTTTATAAACAAAATTGTAATATTTTTTAAATGAAACAATCAAACATTGTTTTAACCACTTTTATTTTTCATTCATCATCAAAATATATACTAAACAATATTACAAAATTATGGCAGAAAACACATATTAGGTGTAGCAGTGGGGGTGGGGCCGTGACTAGGGATTATTAAAGAGTGGAGGAAGAAATAGAGATTGAGGGAGGGGTGAAAGGAAACATATTTAAAATGGGGCTGTAAGATAGGTTTTTTGGTTGTTAATAATAGACTCATTATTATTAAGGATTTTTTTAAGTTCCAAGGCTTCTAAATTATCTGAGCGTTTACCTTTACTATTAATGTGAAGAATATTGGTCCCCGTATTTTTGTCAAAACTATGATAGCTTGAAACAATATGATTATCGAATTCGGAAAAATTATTATTTTTAAGACATCTTACATGTTCTTTGATTGTAATGTCGATATTACGGTTTGTTTTTCCAAGATGCGACAGTTACCTTTTTTTTATTTTCTGTTTCATATTTCATTTCAGATTTGTTAATAAACCATAACTTACTTAAGTAATTATTCACACAGTATTCAAATTTTAACAATGTGAATTACAAAACGACATAGAGAATAAAAATGATACAGTAGCCACTAAGAGGGCCGGGAGGAATACATCTATCAATTATGCTTCTGAAACGAACTAACATTTTTACCAATCTCATATTTCATGAAAATAGTTCGAAAAAATCTTTTTCGCGATTGGCCATGTTCGTAAGATTATGTTCGTAAGTATATGTTCGTAAGCAGAGATTGTAACCGAACAAAACTGCCAACAGCTGTCTAAGGCTGCTCTCTGACGGTCCGGTGAGGAATGAACATTTCACTCGCCACTGGAGACACTGCGCAGAAAAGTCCCGCAATGGACTGCGTTGCAAACCGTTACATTAGGCTGCTCTCTGACGGTCCGGTGAGGAAC